>JAOTRH010445411.1:0-66589 GCA_034768845.1 Heliamphora exappendiculata
ATATATTCGACGTGTTCATTCGTATTTATATATTTTGATGCATATTTGAGTTTAAATATGCACGCGGAGTTGGTTCCCGGGGTTGTTGGGAGTTACGGTTCAAATTTCAAAAATTTTAAAAAAAATATTTTGGAAGCCAATAAATATCTGGAGTTATATATTTTAAAAAAAGATATTTTTAAAACTTACTCACTAAGTTTTTTCCTCTTCTCTCTATCTTCTCTCTAACTTCTCGGGGGCCTGGGCTTGGTTTTTAACGGTCCAATAGCCGATCCTTCTTGTTGGCATCGTGGTTTACGCTCCATTCAGACGAAATTTCATTATGATGTAGCTCGATTTTACACGTGGATCGAGACGTCAAGTTTTTAACTCACCGAGGTAGGATCCTAGACTGTTAAGTTGTTAGAGGGTGTTAAGTGTAATCTTATGCATATCTATCGTTTATAAATGCATAAAAAGTGATTTTGTTTAAATCGGATTTTTCGTTTAAAGATCGTTTTTCATCGTTTTGGTGGATGAAAGTGTGTTCCGAGAGTTTTCTTTCGAGATTTTGGTGTGGGGTTTGAACGTGCGAGTGTCCGAGGGTGTTATATGGATGTTTAGAGGCTTGATTTGAGATTTAGAAGCAAAAATCGTAGCTTAAAAATATTTTCTGAGCTTGATCAGTCGACTGGATCATCTTGATAAGTCGACTGGATCATCTTTTGGGAAGGTCAGTCGACTAAATCTCTCAGGTCAGTCGACTGACATGGTTCTATTTTTCTTTTTTGCCTTTTCTTGAGAGTTTTTAGTCAACTGGGGGTTGGGGTCAGTTGACTGAAGTGCTGGGTGTTTAACTTAGGGTTTTGGTGATTCTTTTGGGTGAATGGTTGGGTTCCTTTTGGGAAAAAAGCTCAATTTTTGCAAAAAAACGTGTTTTATTGAAGGTTTGGAGCTAGCCCTTGGGGTTGAGTCTCAACTTCTAAAATATTTTGATGAAAATATGTTTTTACATGTGTCTGCATGCGCAGAGTAGGTCCCTACGTGCACATAGTAGGTCCCTGCGTGCCTTCGGGTTAATCCATGTAAACGAGGTTGGTGGGTGCTTAGTTCCCTCGGGTTGTGAACCCATAAACTAAGCAGTTGGTGAGTGCTTAGGGCCCTCGGGTTGTGAACGCATAAACTAAGTCAGTTACCTCTGTGAATGGCATTGTTTACATTGTCATGACTCCGTATAGAACTTGTCATTACCGAGCAAGCTTTAAGTGGTAACTAGGGTAATGGACAGGAATCTATAGTTGTTTTCTTTGTCTGTGTGGTAGAGTCAGTACATAGGATTACATTTTATCTCTTCTCCTCAGTTGTGTAACCCGAGTGGAGAATACTGTATTTTTACTACTTTTCCTTAACTGTGGCATGATATCTGTCATGATGATATGCATAGTTTCAAGGATGGAAAACTGATGGTTTTTTAGAGAAAAATCCTTTAGCTCCTGTGGTTAAACTTATGTGCTTATGATTGTATAACTTGCTTTACATATTTATATAGTCTGTTTCTATTGGGATTCAGCGCACAGTTGAAATTTTGCTGTAAATCCTTTTTTAGGTAAGCATGTGGAGTTGACCTAGACGCAGTAGTGATGGAAGACTTGCTATAATTTTCCATGTTTTTTGTGACATGTAGTTTACATGTGATGCCTGTTTCAGAAAGCGAGTTTTGTACGCGTTGAGGCGATATACTTATTCATGTATGAGAATGCATGTGTACTGTTTATGAGAGTTGAACTTTTGAAATCTTTTATCGAAATGTTATATTTTTGAATTGATGGTTTTTCAACTGCAAATCTTATTTTCATAAATAGTATTTGATTGCCTGTGTTTTAGCGCCATGGGAATGAGGGTACATCACCTTTGTGAGGATGTGTGTGTGCTTGATTGCCTGTGTTTTACCGCTTTGTTAACATACGCATGATAGCTTGTTCAACATGATAGTGTGTATACGTGGGTATGGAGGTTGGACCTTAGGATTGATTAGTCTTGCCTTTGGGTATTTGGATTAACAAACTTGGGAGCCATGTTAGAGACGTGTATCACGGATGTGATTTCTAGCAAGGAATTTAAGTAGGCTATCAAGAGTGACGAGTCTTTCTTATTGGTTCTCCTCGGTATGTAAGATGTGATGACATGATCTTAAGTAGCTATGTGTTAACATGCTTATGTGTATTATGTCTTTTACGTTAGCAATTACATGTTGTATGGATTGTTTATCCTGTTATATTACTTTCGTATAGAGTTATGTCCACACAGGAAGGACGAGGTCGAGGTCGAGGCCATGGCCGTGGTTCTGGCCGAAGGGATATTCCAGTCCCAGATGTTGGGGATGCTAATGTACCCCACGGACCTGTTGACGAGGGAGATTTGTTGCGTGAGATGGTCGACTCCATCTAGCAACTGGCTGAGGCCACTAGGGGAAGGGAGAGTGTACCTGAGCCAAGGGTGACGGTCGCGATGCGTGAGTTTCACCGTCTGGACCCTCCTACCTTTTTTGGGGATCCTAACCCCACGATTGCCACTGAATGGCTGGAGTTGGTTACCAAGATCTTGGACACACTTCAGATAGAAGAAGATGATCTGAGGGTTACCTTTGCTGCCTTCCAGTTGCGGGGAAGTGCTCACATGTGGTGAAAGTTAGCCAATACCACAGTTGAGGGCACTTATGAGGCATTCACCAAGGTATTTCTGGAGAAATACTTCCCGACAACATTGAGGGATCACTACAGAGAGGACTTCCTTTTTCTGACGCAGGGAATGATGACAGTGATTGAGAATGAGGCTCAGTTTACTAGCCTATCTCGGTTTGCCCAGGAGCTCGTGCCTATAAATGAGTCTCGTATGAAGAGATTCGAGAGGGGTTTGAGGCCCACTATAAGAGATCGAGTCGCGATATTCAGGATGCAGGTCTTTACAAAGTTGGTGGAGCCTGCCATGAAGGTGGAAGACACTCTGAACGAGATGTTCAAAGACAGAGACAGTAAGGGTCCGCAAGATGGGGAACGTGCAGAGTTCCAGGGACGCAGGGATAAGCGTCAATAGACATCTGGTCTGAGTTCTCATCAAGTGGGGTCATATCCGCCATAGTCTTCTGTATCCACGCCTCTTGTAGCTTTAATGGTAAGGTCAGATAAGAGGGAGCCTGTTTATTTTAGATGTAGATGGCCAGGGAACTGTGCGACAGAGTGCTGTAGTCCAGTGCCGATTTAGGCACAGTTGCAGTTGTAGGCTCAGGGGAGGGGCCATGGTATGTTTTGAGTGCGGCCAGTCTGGGCACATCCATAGGGATTGTCCCAGATGAGGGAGTATGAGGAGTACTACTGGAGCACTTATTACTCCATCCACCCAGGGATGCCAGCTATCTAGATTTACAAAAGGGGGTGCCTCAGTACAGTCAGGAAAATAGTCCATAGTTCAGGGCCATAG
Organism: Heliamphora exappendiculata; assembly: GCA_034768845.1. NCBI lineage: Eukaryota > Viridiplantae > Streptophyta > Magnoliopsida > Ericales > Sarraceniaceae > Heliamphora > Heliamphora exappendiculata. The sequence goes on from JAOTRH010445411.1 coordinate 3,457, forward strand.
TGGATAGGCCAGAGCATATGTTCTTGTAGATCCCAATTCATCCAGATCACCGGACGAGCCCGATGCTACTACTACCACCCCCATGATCAGAGGTACTCTTCTAGTCTATAGATCATGGGCCAGTGTTCTTATCGACACGGGAGCATCACATTCGCTTATATCATGTACTTTTGCATCTGCTTTGGGGTTGAAAATAGACTTGTTAGGTAGTATTTTGAGCGTTGAGACCCCAATCAATGGGAGTGTGATGTTGAGTCTTATTTTAGATCCTGCATGTTGGAGGTCATTAGTCGTTGTTTAGAATTTTGCTTTATAATTCTAGATATGACAGCGTTTGATTTCATCCTAGGAATGGATTCGCTGACCAGCTATCGTACCTTTATCCATTGTGATCGATAGAGGGTAACAATTTGTACACCAGCGGAAGATTGCTTTTGCTTTGTGGGTGACCGGGATGAGGGTTTGGTATCTATGCCCGATGTTGGGCGGAACCAGGGCAACCAAGGTTCCCTCTTTGCAGCTCTTATGTTGGATGAGGCAGTTAGAGTTCGAGGAGAGTTACCTCCGGTGGTTTACGACTATCCAGATGTCTTTCCTGATGATCTATTTGAGTTACCACCGAACCGGGAGATAGAGTTCTCTATTGGGCTAATTCCAGGAACTGCTCCCATATCCACGTCGTCTTACCATTTTGCACCCACTGAGTTGCGTGAAATCAAGGTACAGCTACATGAGTTACTGGATAGGGGATTTGTGAACCCTAGTACTTCTCGTGGGGAGCTCCTGCTCTTTTTACCAAGAAGAATGATGGATCCTTGCGATTGTGTATCGACTATCGAAAGCTAAATTAGGTGACAGTAAATAACAAGTATTCTATGCCGAGGATAGATGATTTGTTTGATCAGTTGAAGGGGTCGAGCTGCTTTTCCGAGATTAACTTGAGATCAGGGTACCACCAATTCAGGATTAGGGATGAGGACAAAGCGAAGACCCCCTTCCGAACTCGCTATGGTCACTATGAGTTTCTGGTTATGCCATTCGGTCTGACGAACGCTCCTACTACGTTTATGGGTTTGATGAACCGTATCTTTCATCTTTATCTGGACAGTTTTGTAGTGGTGTTTGTAGATGATATTCTCATCTACTCACCCACTAAGGAGGCGCACGAGGATCACCTGCGTATTGTTCTACAGATTTTGAGAGAGCATCACTTGTATGCGAAGTTTGAGATGTGCGAGTTCTGGATGCCTGAGGTAAGGTTTCTTGGACATGTAGTGTCGATAGATGGAGTAGTAGTTAATTCATCGAAGATAGATGCTTTGACGAGTTGCGAGCAACCGAAGAACGTCTTCGAGATTCGCAGTTTTATGGGTTTAGCAAGCTACTACTGACGGTTCGTGAAGGATTTTGCGAGACTTGCTGCGCCAATGACGCGTCTGACGCGGAAGGGAGTTGTGTTCATTTGGAGTGGGTCATGTGAGTTGGCATTCTAGGAGCTGAAGACGAGGTTGATTAGTGCACCAGTGTTGATTATCCCAGAGTGAGGCTTGGGGTATATAGTGTATTATGATGCATCACATGACAATTTAGGTTGTGTTCTGATGCAGGGAGGTAAGGTTGTAGCCTATGGTTCTCGACAGTTGAAGAAGCACGAGAAGAACTACCCGACACACGATCTGGAGTTGGCTGTTGTGGTCTTTGCCTTGAAGGCATGGCGTCACTATCTTTATGGTGAGCACTTCGAGGTTTTCTCTGATCATAAGAGTTTAAAATACTTATTTTCGCAGAAGGACCTAAACTTGCGCCAACGACAATGGATGGAGTTGTTGAAGGATTATGATTTTGACTTGTAGTACCATCTAGGGAAGGCCAACGTTGTGGCTGACGTGCTTAGTAGGAGATCTCATGGGTCGTTAGCATATGTTGCTATATGTGAGTAGGATATGCTTGGAGAGATCGGGGAGTTTGATTTGTGTCTCGGAGAGACAGCGATGGGTGCCACCTTGTTCTCAGCAGTTTTGTAACCTGCCTTGATTGCGCGAGTGCTAGAGGTCCAGCAGACGAATCAGAAAGCTCAGATGATACGAGATCGTGTTGCTAGTGGAGAGGATACAGCAGGTTTGGTTGTGGGTTTATATCGGAGTCTGAGATTAGCAGGGAGGCTGTTTGTGCCAGAGTCATGCCGTACAGATGTACTACATAAGTGTCATCATTCTTGCCTTGTTGTGCATCCTGGAGGCACGAAGATGTATCATAACCTATGTCGTCAGTTCTGTTGGACGGAGATGAAGAGAGATGTGATCCAGTTTATTTCTCGGTGCCTTACTCGTTAGAAGGTGAAGGCAAAATACTAGGAGACCGGCAGGATTGCTATAGCCGTTATCGATATGAGAGTGGAAGTGGGAGAATGTCGTGATGAACTTTGTGTCGGGACTTCCTCGATCACCTAGGGGACACGACGCCGTATGGGTTGTGGTTTATAGGTTGACGAAGTCTGCGCACTTTTTACCCATCCCCGTGAAAGATTTGGTGAATAGACCTGCGACTCACCTCAGGCTTTTGATAGAGTCTTTAGGAGACTTTAGGGACGAACTTGATGTTCAGTACAACTTTTCACCCCTAGATGGATGGTCAGTCTAAGAGGACTATACAGATTCTGAAGAATATGTTGAGGGCATGTGTACTTGATTTCAGAGGTTCTTAGGAGGATCATCTACCTTTGGCAGAGTTTGCATACAATAACAGCTATTAGTCTAGTATTGGGATGGCACCATATGAGGCTTTGTATGGTAGACCGTGTAGGCCACCAGTGTGTTGGACAGATGTGGGAGAGACCACAGTTTAAGGACCTAACATGGTACGGGAGGCAAAAAAGATTACGGTGATTCGCCAATGCCTTTTGACAGCTCATAGTCGCCAGAAGAGTTATGCAGATAAGAGGAGAAGGCCTTTGAAGTTTGTAGTGGGAGATCATGTGTTTCTGAAGCTCTCACCACGTAGAGGTTTGATGAGATTTGGTCATAGCAGGAAGCTATCGCCAAGTTTCATTGGGTCTTTTGAGATTCTTGATAGTGTTGGAGAGGTCGCTTATCGTTTAGCTTTACCACCTCAGTTAGCATCTATGCATAACGTGTTCCACATTTCTAGGCTTTTAAGGTATGAACCTGACCCTTCACATGTGTTAGATTGGGCCGAGCTGCGAGTTGATGAGGATGTTTCTTATGAGGAGCGTCCAGTGAAAATTCTAGACACGAAGGAGCAAGTGTTGAGGGGCAGAACAATTTCTTATGTCAAAGTCCTATGGCTTCGTCACGGGATTGAAGAAGCAACGTGGGAGCTTGAGTCTAGGATGCGTGCTAGATACCCGGAGCTATTTACCTCGTGAGTTTGTAGCAAATTTCGAGGACAAAATTCCTTAAGAGGAGAGAGTTGTGAGACCCTGTTCTGTTTTTTTTTAGTTATTTATATATATATTCGACGTGTTCATTCATGTTTATATATGTTTTTATGCATATTTTAGTTTAAATATGCATGCAGGGTTGCTTCCCGAGATTGTTGGGAGTTACGGTTCGAATTTCAAAAAAAAAATTTTAAAGATATTTTGGAGGCCTATAAATATCTGGAGTTAGATATTTTCAAAACTTACTCACTAAGTTTTCTCATTTTCTCTCTACATTCTCTCTAACTTCTCGGGGGCTCGGAGCTTGATTTTTTACAGTCCAACAGCCAATCCTTGTTGTTGGCATCGTGATCTACACATTCATCCGAATGAAATTTTATTCTGACAAAGCTAATTTTGCACGTGGATCAAGACGTCGAGTTTTCAACTCACCGAGGTAGGATCTTAGACTGTTAGGTTGTTAAAGGGTGTTACGTGTAATCTTATGCATATCTACTGTTTAAAAATGCATGGAAAGTGATTTATGTTTAAATCGAGTTTTTGGTTTAAAGACCGTTTTTCAACGTTTTGGTGGATGGAAGTGTGTTCTGAGAGTTTTCTTTCGAGGTTTTGGTGTGGGGCTTGGACGTATGAGTGTCTGAGGGTGTTATATGGATGTTTGGAGGCTTGATTTGAGGTTTGGAAGCAAAAATTATAACTTAAAAACATTTTCTGGGTTTATTAGTCGACTGGATCATCTTGATCAGTCGACTGGATCATCTTTTGGGAAGGTCAGTCGACTGAATCTCTCAAGACTGGATCATCTTGATCAGTCGACTGGATCATCTTTTGGGAAGGTCAGTCAACTGAATCTCTCAGGTCACTCGACTGACATGGTTCTGTTTTGCTTTTTTGCTTTTTCTCGAGAGTTTTCAGTCGACTGGGGGTTGGGGTCAGTCGACTGAAGTGTTGGGTGTTTACCTTGGGTTTTTGGTGATTCTTTTGGGTGAATGGTTGGGTTCCTTTTGGTAAAAAGGTTCGATTTCTGCAAAAAAACGTGTTTTATTGAAGGTTTGGAGCTAGCCCTTGGGGTTGAGTCTCAGCTTCCAAAATTTTTTGATGAAAATATGTTTTTACATGTTTTGTTTGGTCTCCATAGTTGATGGATTGGATCTCTTTTTATACATGTGTTGTATAAATTATTTTACGAGTGATTTTAAATGTTTTTCTTAGATGTACCGTGGCAGTGAGTGTGCTGAGTTGGGCTTCCATTGCTCCACGGTGAAAGTCCAGAAACGTGCACAGAGTAGGTCCCTACATGCCTTCGGATTAATCCCCATAAACGAGATTGGTGGGTGCTTAGTGCCCTCGGGTTGTGAACCTGTAAACTAAGTAGTTGGTGGGTGCTTAGGGCTGTCGGGTTGTGAACCCGTAAACTAAGTCGGTTGCTTCCGTCAATGGCGTTGTTTACGTTGTCATGACTCCGTATTGAACTTGTCATTACCGAGCAAGCCTTAAGTGGTGACTAGGGTAATGGACAGGAGTCTATAATTGTTACCTTTGTCTGTGTGGCAGAGTCAGTACATACGATTACATTTTATCTCTTCTCATTTGTTGTGTGACCCGAGTGGAGAATACTACGTTTTCACTACTTTTCTTTAACTGTGGCATGATATCTGTCATGATGATATGTATAGTTTCAAAGATGAAAAACTGATGATTTTTTAGAGGAAAATCTTTTAGCTCCTGCGGTTGAGCTTATGTGCTTATAATTGCATAACCTGCTTTATAACTTTATGTAGTCTGGTCTATTGGGATTCGGCTCACAGTGTGAAATTTTGCTGTAAAACCTTTTTCAGGTAAGCACGTGAAGTTGACCTAAACGCAGTAGTGATGGAAGACTTGCTATAGTTTTCCCTATTTTTTGTGACATGTAGTTTACATGTAATGCCTGTTTCAGAAAGCGAGTTTTGTACGCATTGAGGTGATATACTTATTCATGTATGAGAATGCATGTTTACTGTTTATGAGAGTTAAACTTTGGGAATCCTTTATCCAAATGTTATATTTTTGAGTTGATGGTTTTTCAACTGCAAATCTTATTTTCATAAACGGTGTTTAGTGGGCTTTTGCGTGACCCTTGAGTTTAGGGCGTGACTGTATAGGTATGAGTTTACCAATCGGTGAGCCACACATCATAGCTATTAGCCAAGTATGAGTTTATTGAATCTTAGCTGAGTACGGCCGTACAAGTTTGAGTATACTAATCAAAAAGGATGATGTGCAAGGGCAAGGTGTATGTGAACATTAGCATATGGGAACGTATGGTACCATGGTGGTGAAACCCATTAGATTTAACGTGGCATTAAGTAACCTTCGGGTTTGGGTTCTCGAGTGAGAACCGAGAGAAAAACTATTAGTTGAGAACGTAAACTTCTGGTATTGTGAACAACAAGAACATAGAAGTTTTAGGTTGAATCTTTGAAACTATTAGTGTATAGTTAAGAACGAGAATGTGATAACGTGAACAATGACAACATAGTAATTTTAGGTTTAACCCTTGTAACTTGTAACGACTCTGTACAATTTTAATTAATTAATTTCACATAACTAAATTCGCAAAAAATATTTTTTTGACAGTAAATATTTTCTAATTGTTTGGGTATGGCATATCGGGATATCCCGGGACATTAATACATAATTAGTTCAATAAAGTCTGAAAATTTTAATAATGTTATTTTAAAAGTGTTTTATGTATGATAAGAATTAAATTTTTGTTTGGGTGATAGCGAAAAAAAAATCTTGAGTAAGGTTATTACAAAACAAATAGAGAAGAAGGGAAGAGAAGTAAAATGAAGAAAGTTGAGAGGTTTCTCGAAGCCTCTGTTAATGACACAAATGGGCATGACTTTTGCACTCCTTCCAAAACCATGACCATCTATTAGGGTTAGTATACTGAAAATTATATTTTTAATATTTAATTTTATTTTAATAAAATTATTTTTTTTATTTTATGAGAATCTTTATGAGTAATGTATGTATATTATTTCTTTAATATTATGCATGTATGTCTGATATTTTGTATAATATTTAATATGATGTGTAGAGTACGACTTATACACAGAAGATTAGATTTTAGGTTCTTGTAGAATATAAGTTTTATACTTACAGTTTAGATGAAAATGGGCATACCATCGGTATGACTGTGGTACAGAATTTTAGTAGATTTGTATTGATTACGGAAAACAGATAATAGAGTCGTATATTGTTTCGATTCTCTGTGCTAGTACACTTTGTGTGTATAGAACAGGACATTTGAGGTAATTAATTTTATATTATATAAACTAATTTACACCCAAAGGTTATTATGAATAGTGTTTACCCTCTTAATCCTAAAATAATTATTAATTTACGTATGTTTAATATTCGTTATTTTGATTCATTAGAGGGTATGATCTTATATGGGTCTATATTCCCGGTGAGTTAGATAACAATATTATTTATATGGTGAATATTAATTATTGACGGAAGCTACGTCCCGAATGATCGGGATTGATGATACCCCCCTTAAGGAAGCTTATAAGTTTTGACTGGGCCAAACTCTGCAGGTGGATTTAATTATCCAACGATCAAATAAGTTAAGCAGAAAAATTTAAGGAATATCAAGATGCCAATTAAATTATATTGTCAGTAATTAAATTTAATTGTCGAATATCGAGAATCTTAACGTGGGGTGTCACACCCCCGACTCTAAGGCGCGTGATCCCCGCTTAATAACTTATTCCTCTTATAACCTAACTTCTTTAATGATATACTCTTGAATTTAGTTTATTATAGGTTATTATTTATCCCAAACTTCTATATATTCTAAGTACATTTTTTCAAAATTTTGACAGAATTTTCTCTATTTTTTGAACTATTCCAAATTTACCTGTCAAATTCAAATCACAATTTATACTCAGGCATAACCTGAATCTCAACTCGCAATCAAAATTATATGTCATCTAATAAATAACATTCTCCAACTTATTGTAGGTATCATCCATACAGTTTATAAAATTTACATTCATACAAAGAAAAATTCTTAGATTCTTAAAGTTATACAATGTGAAACTTCAGAGCAGACGAATCTAGCCCAAGCATGCATACATAAGTTACATCTTTAAATTCTTTACACTTCTCAAAAGATAACTACATGACACCATCAAAAAAAATTAAGTTTATGTTCTTCATTCTTCAAAACCTTAGAGTGCATATGCGCCTTCTCTTATTTTTAGAATCTGAAAAACATTGAATATAAACAACCTGAGCTGAAGTTCATAGGAGAAAAACTAAAGAAAGTGGAATGCATGACTTGTGAGGTGTGGATGAGTATGATATTATGCAACAACAGTCATTTTTTTTTTCTCATTTCATAATTTCTTAAATTATTCAATTCTTCTTAATTCGTCTTGTGTTCGTTCTCATATATCATTATTATTAAACTCGCTACTCTTTTTACTTGATCACCAAACCCTCATATCTCTCATTTTCCTTTCCCTTTCTTTTCTTTTTCATTAAATACATTTTCTCTTTATCTTCCTTAAGTTCTTGATTTTCCTTTTCATTTTCTCTTTGATCAATTATCAAATACCATTTTGCCCACCATATTCATTATCAAATCATTAACTTTATCTTCAATTCATCAGTTCTTTATCCATATTTCCATTTTCTTTGGTTTTTCATCTAACATTTAGATTTAAATTCTTTTTATAAAAACTGTTCATTTATCTGTCTATCTCCTCATTCTTATTAAGCTCATTATTCAGTTCAATTCAATGATGTACATCCTTTTATTTCCCTTATTTTCTTCTCTTGACATAAATTATAATTTTTTTTAATCTTTCTTTAGTTCTCACTTTCATTTTCATTTTCTTTTCAATAAGTTATCGAATACCAGCGCACGCTTGTCTATTATAAAACCATTAACTTTCTTTTCAGTTCATTATCCACAATTACATTTTATTTCATCAATTCAATACTGAACCGACGTATAGTGAAGCTTATAAAAACTCCTCCTTATTCTCCCAATAAACTACGCGAAACCATTGGGTAATAAATAGCTTTATAACTCACCACGACAATACCCATTTTACGGACCTCACCCGAGGGAACACGGTACCCAAATCTGTTTTACGGGGACTAACCCGAGGGAGCACGGCACCCAGCTTGCGCAAGTTTTCAATCTTTTACTATGGAGCTAGTCAAACCCAACTTATCACTTTCACATCAACCATCATCGGTTCAATATTTCATTATCCATATAAAGATTCATTAAAAAAAAGCCGGGAGTCCATCTCCCATTCCAATTTCACAATCACATCTTCTTATTTCACATTCAAAACTCGTTGTTTTATTCCATTTTCAATTCCATATCATAACTCCCAAATCAAGCTTTATATTATCATCTTTTTGTTATACATTTAACAAACTCATAGTTCATTGATTCACAAGAAACAAATTTTCATAGTTCTTTCATTCAACCTGTGTCCAATTCATATATACTTAAAACAAATTATCACCAGCCTGAATGGGGGTTTAGCAAATTAACCTCGTTTGAACGAGAGATGAAGTTGGTAGTAAGGGTGGGTTGGTTCTGGTTGTTTCCAGGGTATGCTCTTCTTAATTTTTGATTTGTCTCTGATTTCTCAATATCAGCAGCCTGAATAGCATTTTCAATACGAATACATGCATCAAACAATTGCTCAAAGGTGTGCAGTGGTTGTGTAATCAAATGCTGCTTCAGCAGAGACTGTAGGTTCTTTACCACGATTCTAACTTTCTCTTTTGGCCGGCTGGTCATCTTAGCTACCTTTCCTCTCTAACGTGTTAGGAAATCTATGAATGATTCCCAACTCTCTTGGCAGGTCGTTGCAAGCTCCCTGATAATCACATCTAGATGGGCATTATAACTGTATTGGCTGACAAATGCCATAGCTATGTCCTCCCAGGTTTTGGTCTTTTCTACATCGAGGGAGAGGAACTATTTTTGGGCTGTCCTAAAAAGAGATCGGTGAAAGAGCTGGGCCTTCAGCTGGTCAATAATTCCTATGAATTCTGGAATCTTCGATTCCATCGAATATTTTCATATCAGGCATTTTAACCTTATCTGATAGTTTGACATTTAGGAACAAACAAAGTCCCATCACATTTAGCATGTATTCTTTAATCCCTTTTGCCATTCTAAAGACCTTTTCCATCCGGTTGATCTTCTGAGCTAATGCACACTCTCTAGACTAAACAGTATTTTCTTCCTCAACTATCACCTAACGAAGGATACGTGGTGGTAGCAGAATAACTTGTGGTGCATCGAGAACTTGATTGTCATCCCAAAAGTCTTCCTCATTACCATTTAGGTCGTCATGCTGTTCATTTAGTACTGGTAAACAAGCCTAAATCGCCCAGATCTGTGCCTAACATTACACTTGAGCCTAGGTCTGCTGCTTGTTAGCTCTCTATATATCAGTCATTATTCTCATTAAGGCTATCAGATTTAGCTTGTTCTTGGCCATCTCAAACTATTTTGTGATATGTTCTGGAACTCTGTAAAGCCTCCTAGTTTCTGACCGAGCCAAAATACGCATTGCATGCGAACCTTTTGATTCAATGATCTAAACTCGAAGCAAAACTTGAATTGCAAAAATAGAATCACTGGTATCGCATAATTCTCAAAAAGAACTCTATTAACATGTAGCAAATACTTCAAACACCAAAAATAGCTGACCACAAGCAAATATAACCACTGAAATAGAAACATGCCCCTATTGGGCCCATACTGGCAGCATAACGACTAGAAACCCCAACACCTAAGAACTAACAAAAAAATCAAGCGAGAGACCTATAAAACTCCAAAAAGAAGGTTTACCTTAAGATTCTAAAGGAACAACAAGCAGTGCTCCGATAAGAAAACAGCTCTAAGCCAAATGAGACCGATTTACCCTAAGATTCTAAAGGAAAGGTGGGCAGTACTCTGGTAAGAAAATAGCTCTAAGCCAAACGAGATCTCAAAATAAGAGCCTGAACAAGGGTTCGAAAAGACGAGCCTAATTGGCGCTGAGGGTACAAAAGCAACAAGTAATGAAAAATCCAAGAGGGAGAAAACTATCCTAAACCAACAATGAGGCATAAGCTAACAAATAGGGCAAAACCTGAGATTCTAGACCAACAGATCAAAAACTAGGCAATGACCCGAGAGGAAAACTATTTTAAAACGAAGGAACACCAGAAGAAGACCCAGGTCAGCACCCGGGAAAGAGACTATCTTAATCCAAACAAACAAACAAAGGTCCTACACAAACAAAAGCAAAATATATAGTTGAATAAAACAAATAATCCTACTAAGTCAATACCTAATGGTAGGTTCTAAGCAATTATATACAGAAAAACCCAGTTTTGGTCAATGATCAGGGTACCTTCTGAATAGAGTCGAGTATATACCTCCCATGCCTAGTGTGGTGCAGTAAATGGTCAAGCGATACGCAAGAACTCTTTTACCGCACCTGCAAAAGAGTGCAGCTATGTCACGCCCCAAACTCCGGGCCACGTGAAACACCCATAAACAAACAACCACAACACCCAGCCCGAGAATATACTCTCAAAATAAACATACATGCATTGTATATAAATTCCAAACAGCAATGGCTCCAACACCGAAAAGACATGTTACAACATACATGTAACAAAAGACAAAAGGAAGACAAAAACTCTTTCGCTCCCAACCAGCAAACACGAATCAGCGCGCGTGATCGGTACCTGAAAACATTTTATCCCACACCGTGAGCCAAGGCTCAGCAGAAACTAGACAAGCATGCAATATAAACAAAATCTGCTAGGAAATCGAAGAGCAGGTTTAGACTCTCTTTCAAGCCTTGAAAATATTTTTCACATCCAAACGGGAAAGCGATGACACAACCCATGTTTTTGACTCACTCACAAGAGTCCTGAAAACGGTTGGAAAACAGTTTTTAGATCGCGAGTCACACGACTCTTAAAAATAATTTGAAAACTGATCTATCCGTCCTATAATGCAATACATACAATCCATGATACATACAACCGGCCCTCACATGCCGCAACCACAGTCCTAACACTGAGATTAAAACCCGTACATAAACATACATTCCCGGGATAAAACTGTATACTATGGGATAAGACCATAGACCAACCACGGGGTAAAATCGCAACCCAAACCACGAGATAAAACCACATACTTTACCGTAAACCACGGGATGGAACTGTCGACCACGGATTATACCACAGGATAAAATCGTAAACCACGGGATAAGACCGCATACCATGGGATAAGACTGCATATTAAGGATAAAACTGAAATTAATGGGATAAAACCGAACACATACAACAAGATAATACTTCAATTACGGGATAACACCGAACACACCTATGCATAACCTAACCAGGACTTAAAGGCATATAACGTACCACATACACCACATGCATGTGCCTCACAGATCCATGACATCCATGCTTATTAAAACTCTGAGTCTTTCAGCATGCAGCCACGATACACATAAGATATCATGCCATGTAATCCATACATAAAGAAACAGTTATAAACGTACATAGCCATATAACCCGACTAGACATCACAAGCCACACACCCATCATTCGATACCCAAACGACCCGTCCACAAACCGGGACCAGTTCACACACAGGGACAACCAACACTTAACCTGAAGGCCAACACCTGAAATCTTCCCCAGACGATTCTCACCAGACCCCACCTTTAACCAAACCACGAACCCACACGTCGCGCACATAACCAGCACTCACACAACCATGCCACAAACCTTAAACCAACCATGCACGTCACACCCGAGGACGACATCATATAAACACCCAGGGCCACCACACGACCCCCGAAACCACAACGCCATTAACCAAACCCCTAAAGGAATCCACAGGTATTTGAATCGATTAATTCCCATAAATCAATCAATTGAATACCATAGAACACCAATCAGAAACCAAAACCCAACCACAGAACCACCAAAACACACCCCAGCACTTCATTCGACCGAACCAAGCCTCCAGTCGACCGAAGACCACACTAGAAAAGCCAAAAATGCCTCAATGCACGGTTTTGTCAACTGCACCCATAGGTTCGATCGACCGAACCCCAAAATGATGATCCAGTCGACTGAACCCAAAGGTTCGGTCGATCAAACCCCAAAATGATGATCCAGTCGACTGAACCCATAGGTTCGGCCGACTAAACTCACCCAAAAATCATTTTTAAGCTACGGGTTCAGCCCTTTAAACCTCAAATCAAAGCCTCCAAACTAGAAATCAACACCCGTGAACATCCACACACCTAGACCTAACACCAATACCTCAAAAGAAACTCCCGACACCCGATTCCATCCACAGAAATCGACAAAGACTCGATTTTTAATCTAAAAACCCAACTTTACAGAAAATTAGATCTATAACAATCCGACTGGTAAAAAGACACCCGATTACCCATAGCACCCTTATAATACATACAGATCTAGAATTCTACATCGGTGAGTTTAAAACTTCAAACCTCAAACCACGTGCAAAATCGAGCTTCGTCGGAATCAAATTCTGATCGGATGATTGCGTAGCCCACGACGCCAAAAGTAAGGATCCGCTGTTGGATCGTTGAAAACTGAGCATCGGGCCCCCAATAACTTCGAGAGAAGGTAGAGAGAAAATGAGAAACTTAAGAGTTAAGTTTTGAAAAATATCTTTATAAAAATATCTAACTCCAGAAATTTATAGGTCTCTAAAATATCTTTTTTTTAAATTTTTTTGAAATTTGTGCCACAGCGGCCTACGACTCCGAGAACCTACCCCGCATGCATATCTAAGCCCGATCTTGCATCAAAAGCAGTAAAACATGCTCAAACGAAAACACATAACGCGCGTCCAAAAATGTCGAAAAAGAAAACGGGCCAGGGTCTCACAACTCTACCCCCTTTAAAGGAATTTCGCCCCCGAAATTCAATTCAAGGTCAAAACGACAAATCGTAGATCGCAACCGACACAGGCACACGAGATGGTCAGCCAAACCATTCCTAGGATATAGTCAAACAAGGTCAGGCATCCTAAACAATGGCCAACTATCTCAAGGACTCGGGTTCTACAACACTCCCAACCTTACAACCTCACCATCCATGGGATCTATAACCAACCCCAAACAGATGCAATAAAAAATTGGCACAAAGCTTGCAAACTCATAAAGTACCTCTGCTCACTGAAGGCATATCAGCATCTTCCGGCACGACCGGTGCCCTCTAAGAACCGCGAGCTGTAAGAGAATACACTCGAGGCAATCCCACTCTGTCTTGCCTGCCAAAACTCGGCGTTGTCGACTGCCGCACCAACTGAACTGATGGACTCCCACCAGCCATCCGAGAAGTCTGTACTACGAAAGGCTGCTATCGACTCTACGCATATGAATCCACTAGTGTACCAGCCAAGCTCAGTGCATCCTCCCTCTGGGGATAAGTCCTGCGGATGTGTCCAGTCTGACCACATCTGTAGCAAACCGTCAACTCCATTCCCTGCGACTGATCCTGTATGGAACTCTGAGCCTGCCTCAACTGTAAGTCTCGAGACTGCCTCGACTGCCGGCAATCTGGTACACGATGCCCCGGCTATCCACATCGATAACATCTAACCTGCCTCTCCTCTAGCCTCCCTGATGAAGCCACTGATGGTGATGGTGTAGAGAACTGCTGTGATCCAAATGGATGAAAACTGGGACCAGAGGACCTCTATCTCTTGCTGGAATTCCCTGCTATCTATGCCTCTGCTCTGCCCTGCGGTATCCTGGCCTCCCTAGAAGCTCGGATCTCAATCATGGTGTTCTCCACCCTTGCTGCTGCTCCACCAGCTCCGTGAACACACAAATCCCCATCGCTACCACACGTTCTTTGATCGCCGGACTCATACCACGCTCAAACCTCATAGAACGCAGCTCATCTGTGCTCACAAACTCAGGTGAAAACCAGGACAAGCACGTGAACTTGGACTCGTACTGCATGACGTCCATCACCCCTGGGTAAGAGTGCAGAACTCCTCCCCATACAGATCTCCCCTCGAAGCTGGAAATTATTTCTCTAGAAACACTCCTGTAAAAGCTGCCCAAGTAACTCCTACAATAGTCCTGGCATATTTTCACCAATGTGGCAAAAGAAACCCACAACACATCCTCCATAATCTACAGTGTGTCGAGGATCCGCGTCACCAACTCCAACCACTCAGTCGCCACAATAGGATTAGGATCTCTGGCAAAGGTAGGCAGATCCATGCGCCTAAACTCTCGCATCGCCACAGTAGCCCTCACCTCAGGCACTCTCTCCCTACCAGCCTCACCTCTAGAGGTCTTAACCAGCTGGACAATGGAACCCACCAGCGCACGCAACAACTCTACCATGTCAATAGGTCCTTGGGGAGCATTTGCATCCCCAGCATCAGGGATAGGAATATCCCCTTGACCAATAGCACGGCCACAGCTACGGCCTCACCCTCTCCTCGCCGACATTGCGTCAATATGAAAAGATAGAACGTGAGATGCAGCACATAGCATAAACCACATAAGCATGCTAACACATAAGCACATAGGTTAATGCTAAACAAAACCCCACATTCTAAGGAGAACCAACAAGAATGACACGTTAATCTGGATAACCTACTCAGATTCCCTGCTAGAAATCACGTCAGCTAAACGCGTTTATAACTTGGCTCCCAAGTTTGTTAACCCAGACTCCCAAAGGCAGGACTATCACTCCTAAGATTCAACCTCTATACCCATATATACACATCATTCACATACGACCCGCATACTTTCACATCCATGTTATCAAAACATCTAAACACATGCAGTCAAACACACGCAATCAACCTCACATGGTGATGCAACCTCTTCCCACACTCTTAGGTATTCGAACCCAGAGCTCTGATACCAAGTTGTCACGCCCTAAACTCCGGGCCACGTGAAACACTCATAAACAAACAACCACAACACCCAGCCCGAGAATATACTCTCAAAATAAACATACATGCATTGTATATAAACGCTAAACATCAACATTACACGGCTCCAACGCCCAAAAGGCATGTTATAGCATACATGTAACAAAAGACAAAAGGAAGACAAAAACTCTTTCGCTCCCAACCAGCAAACACGAATCAGCGCGCGTGATTGGTACCTGAAAATATTTTATCCCACACCGTGAGCCAAGGCTCAGCAGAAACTAGACAAGCATGCAATATAAACAAAATATGCTAGGAAATCGAAGAGCATGTTTAGACTCTCTTTCAAGCCTTGAAAATATTTTTCACATCCAAACGGGAAAGCGATGATACAAACTATATTTTTTACTCACTCACAAGAGTCCTGAAAATGGTTGGAAAATAGTTTTTAGATCGCGATTCACACGACTCTTAAAAATAATTTGAAAACTAGTCTATCCGTCCCATAATGCAATACATACAATCCATGATACATACAACCGGCCCTCACATGCCGCAACCACAGTCCTAACACTAAGATTAAAACCCATACATAAACATACATTCCCGGGATAAAACTGTATACTATGGGATAAGACCATAGACCAACCACGGGATAAAATCGCAACCCAAACCACGGGATAAAACCACATACTTTACCGTAAACCACGGGATGGAACTGCCGACCACGGATTATACCACGGGATAAAATCGTAAACCACGGGATAAGACCGCATACCACGGGATAAGACTGCATATTACAGGATAAAATTGAAATTAATGGGATAAAATCGAACACATACAACAAGATAATACTTCAATTACGGGATAACACCGAACACACCTATGCATGACCTAACCAGGACTTAAAGGCATATAACGTACCACATACACCACATGCATGTGCCCCACAGATCCATCACATCCATGCTTATTAAAACTCTGAGTCTTTCAGCATGTAGCCACGATACACATAAGATATCAGGCCATGTAACCATACATAAAGAAATAGTTATAAACGTACATAGCCATATAACCCGACTAGACATCACAAGCCACACACCCGTCATTCGATACCCGAATGACCCGTCCACAAACCGGGTCCAGTCCACACACAGGAACAACCAACACTTAACCCGAAGGCCAACACCTGAAACCTTCCCCAGATGATTCTCACCAGACCCCACCTTTTACCAAACCACAAACCAACACATTGCGCACATAACCAGCACTCAGACAACCGTGCCACAAGCCTTAAACCAACCATGCACGTCACACCCGAGGACGGCATCATATAAACACCCGGGGCCATCACACGACCCCCGAAACCACAACACCATTAACCAAACCCCAAAAGAAATTCATAGGTATTTGAATCGATTTATTCCCATAAATCAATCAATTGAATATCATAGGACACCAATCGAAAACCAAAACCCAACCATAGAACCACCAAAACACACCCCAGCACTTCAGTTGATCGAACTAAGCCTCTAGTCGAACGAAGACCACATTGGAAAAGCCAAAAACACCTCAATGCACGGTTCAGTCGACTGAACCCATAGGTTCGATTGATCGAACCCCAAAATGATGATCTAGTCGACTTAAACCCATAGGTTCAGTCGACTAAACTCACCCAGAAACACTTTTTAAGCTACGGGTTCAGCCCTCCAAACCTCAAATTGAACCCTCCAAACTACAAATCAACACCCGTGAACATCCACACGCCTAAGCCTAACACCAAGACCTCGAAAGAAACTCCCGACACCCGATTCCAACCATAAAAATCGACAAAAATCCAATTTTTAACCCAAAAATTTAACCTTACAGAAAATCAGATCTACAATAATTTGACCGATAAAAAGACACCCGATTACCCATAGCACCCTCGGTGAGTTCAAAACTTGATGCCTTGATCCACGTACAAAATCGAGTTTCGTCGGAATCAAATTCTGATCGGATGGTTGTGTAGCCTGCGACGCCAAAAGCAAGGATCTGCTGTTGGATCGTTGAAAATCGATCCCCGGGCCCCCGAGAACTTAAAGAGAAGGTAGAGAGAAAACGATAAACTTAGGAGTTAAGTTTTGAAAAATATCTTAATGAAAATATCTAACTCCAAATATTTATAGACCTCCAAAATATCTTTTTTTGAATTTTTTTTGAAATTCGCGCCACAACTGCCCACGGTCCCAGAAACCTACCCCGCATGCATATCTAAGCCCGATCATGCATCAAAAGCATTAAAACATGTGCAAACGAAAACACATAACGCGCGTCCAAAAACACCCAAAAAGTAAACCGGTCAGGGTCTCACAAGCTAGTAAGGCTTACCTGTCTCCCCAACATAGCCCCGAGAAAATAAACTAACTGGGGTAACAGGTTGACCAAGCAGAGGGCTGAGAACAATGCAAATGCGTACGAGAATGAAAATGAGAAATTCATATTAAGAACCAATGATGTGTTCAAAGTCTAGCCCGCTTATTTGTTTTAAAAAATAATTTTCCAGCGGAGTCGCCAAAAAATACTATTGTGCAGAGATTTAGGATTTTTGGTTCAAAAATAGGAAATTCAAGAAATATTTAGAAAATATTTTAATATCTTGAAAACTAAAAATTAAAAACCTTTTTTTGTTGAAAATGGAATCGCTACTTAGTTTTTGAGAAAAACGAAATGAGCCACTAATCTTGTACAACGGTAACCAGAGAGAATAAAGGTCTGGGGGCTAAAGTACAAATCGGGGAAGGTGTTAGGCACCCCGTTTGTCTAACCGTGAGGTTAGCCTCTACTAATCATCATTAGTTCTTAATTAGAATTCTCAAATGCACGTAAATACATAAAATAGAGACGAAGAGAGAATATCTAAAATCAAATAAGAAAAATAAATAATCTAGATATTTAACACTAAAATAACAACTAAACGCAAAAAGGGAACCTAAGTCCTAGTCATATAAAATCTAACTAAATTATACATGGAACAAACCACATACGACATTACCAAATAATCTAAACATAACATGATTTTAAATAAAAAGTAAAGATATGCTCCAAAATTTACTAAATTCTAAACACACCAAAAATGAACATGAATTGCTTATAATATTGTCGAATAACCTAATTATTCTAAACATGATGCTGTTAGAGGTAAAACTGCCAAGATCATTATTTTAATAAATAATTTTCAATAAAAATAACTAGACGGGCAATTGCCGAAACGGGCTCCAGATAAAAATTTTTGATATCGAACGATCAAAATAAAACCCGTACCACCATAGTTAATTTAGAAGAATACATTTTTTATCGATTCTCCAACTATGATTTTTGATTTTGAGTTGAAGGTCCCGTCAAACCTTCTACTGTATTACCTTATGCGATTCCCGAACGTAGTGTGGTATACGATCATTTGAAAATTCATACTAGCAGAACCTAGTCAACTTTAGTTTTGAAAATAAATTATAAATTTGGTTCAGCCTACTTCCATATTTATAGTGGTACAGCAGGGATCTGTAGAGTAATTATGACAAATACTTTTAGTGTAACTTAGATATGTATCTAGCGGTTTTCGTAATTAAACAAACATCTCAGTGGTTTCTGTAATTGTGAAAACCTTGTAGCAGTTTTTATAATTTTTATAAAACACTGAATTATAGTTCACACTACTAAAGAACTGTAACTGCACTCTAAGCCATAATCTAAAGGCCATCTAGCATTGAGCTCTTGTTTTTAAATGCTTAACTCATCTCCTCACGTTAAGATTCCCGATATTCGCTAATTAAATTTAATATTGACAATTTAATTTAATTAGTATCTTTAAATTACTTAAACCCTTCTGCTTAACTTATTTAACCGCTGGATAATCAAATCCACTTGTAGGGTTTGGCCCGACCAAAACTTATAAGTTTTCTCAATGGGGTATCGTCAATCATAATCATTTGAGACGTGGATTCCGTCAATCATTAATATTCACCATATAATTAATACCGCTATTTAACTCACCAAAAATATAGACTCATATAAGATTGCACCCTCTAATGAATCAAAATAATAAAAATTAAATATAAATAAATCAATAATTATTTCAGAATTAAGAGCATAAGCACTCTCATAATAACCTTAGAATATAAATTAATTTATATAGTTAGTCTAAAATTAATTACCTCAATGTGTCCCATTAAATACACACAATGTATACTAGCACAAAGAGTCAGAACAATAGACGACGCTATTATCTGCTCCCCGTAATCAAGGCAGGCCTACTAAAACTCTGTGCTACAGCCGTACCAATGGTATGTCCATTTCTATCTAAATTATGAAAAAATAACTTATATTATACAAGAACCTAAAATATGATCTTCTATATGCAAGCCGTACTTTACACACTAAATTAAATACTGTACAGAATAAAGGATATTCGTGCATAACATTAAAAAAATGATATTGCATACATTGCTTATTAAGATTATCATAAAATAAAAAATTAATTTTATTATAAAATAAAATAAAATACTAAAACTAAAATATCTACCATGGTTTTCAGTATACAACCCTAACAATCTCCCACTTATACTCAAAACTATATTACCATACATCTGACTCCCATGCCTTCTACCTGACTATCAAAAATCTTACCCGGTAAGCTTTTTGTAAAAGGATCTGTAAGGTTGTCTTCTGATGCAATCTTGGTCACAGCAACATCACCCCTCTGTATAATTTTTTTTATCAGGTAATACTTACACTCAATGTATTTTTCTTTCCAATGAACTCTTGGTTCCTTCAAGTTTGCAATCACTCTGCTATTATCACAATAAAGTGTAATAGCCGACTGAACTGAAGGGACCCCATCTAGATCCAACAGTAAGTTCCTGAGCCAAATGGCCTCCTTGGCTGCTTTAGAAGCTGTCACGTACTCGGCCTCCATAATGGAATCAGCAATGCAGGAGTGCTTGATACTCCTTCAACTAATAGCTCCACCTCCTGAGGTAAATAAATATCTTGAGGTAGTAGACTAAATGAAAATATGAGTTTATGTACCTTAAAGGTACTAGACTATCTATCTGGTAAACCAACATATAATCCTTAGTCATTTTTAGGTACTTGGTTATATTCTTTACCGCAACCCAATGATCCTGCCCTGGGTTAGACTGACATCTGCTAATCATCCTAATGAAAAAGAAGATGTCGGGTCTAGTGTAAAGCCTAGCATACATTAGACTTCCTACTGTCGAAGCATAATGAACCGTCGTCATCCTCTCTATCTCATCAGGTGTCTTAAGATACTGATCCTTGGATAGAGTAATTCCATCCCTAAAAGAGAGAAACCCTTTCTTAGAATCTTGAATGCTAAATTGAGCACAATTATCATCAACATACTTTGCTTGTAATAAGCCCAACATCCTTTGTTTTCGATCCCGCACAAGCTTGATCCCTAAAATGTGACTGACTGCTCCCAAATTCTTCATATCGAACTGTTGAGATAACCATACTTTTATCGTAGAAAATGCCCCCACACTATTTTCGAAGAGCAAGATATCATCTGCATAAAGTACTAAAAAAATCACCACGCTTCCGTCAAGCTTCTTGTACACACATGACTCATCTGGACTCTGATCAAAACCATAAAATTTTATAGCTTGATCAAATCGAATATTCAAAAATCTCGATGCCTACTTATGTCCATAAATGGATCTCTTAAGCTTGCACAACGTGTGCTCTTGGTCCTTTGCTATGAAACCATCTGATTGTACCATATGAATACACTAGTCAAGACTTCCGTTAAAAAAAATTATCTTGACATCCATTGCCAAATTTTATAATCAAAATGAGCAGCAATGGATAAAAGAATCTGAATAGACTTAAGCATAGCTACCAGTGAAAATATTTTCTCATAATTGATCCCTTCTTTTTGAGTGAACCCTTTTGCAACAAACCTTACTTTAAAGGTTTCAACCTTTTCGTCTGCACCTCTTTTCCTCTTGTAGATCTATTTGCATCTAATGGGTTTTATCTCTTTCAAGAATAGGGCATTGGTGCTAACAATGACCTTCTGTTCTTTAAGATTATAAAGCAGGCCACCCTTCGTTCCCTTGGGATACCCCACAAAGAAACAAACTTCTTTCATCGGTTCTAACTTATCTATGTTCCCTTTCAGTACATGTACTGGACAGCCCCAAATCTGAATATGTTCCAGACGAGGCTAACGCTCGGTCCACAATTTTGTTAGAGTAGAAGATACTGACTTAGAAGAGACAAAGTTCAGAATGTAAGTCATTGTCTCGCATGCGAGTCTCCAAAACGAATCAGGTAAACCTGAATAACTCATCATGGACCTTATCATCTCCATAAGAATCTTATTCCTTCTTTTTGCTACACCATTCTGTTGTGGAGTGCCCGGTGTAGTCAACTGAGATATAATCCTTTCTGATGGTAAGTAGTCACTAAACTCTCTAAAAAGGTACTCTCCACTACGGTCGGGTCGTAGCGATTTGATACTTTTAGCCTGACGCTTCTCTGTCTCCCCTTAAATTCTTTAAATTTCTTGAAATATTTAGACATACGATGCATCAGGTAAATGTATCCATACCTTGAGTAGTTATCAATGAAACTGACAAAATACTCAAAGCCACCTCTAACCCAGATTATCGTAGGACCACACACATCAGAATGAACTAGTTCCAATGGTTCTTTAACTCTATAGCCTTTGGCCGAAAAGGGCCTCTTGGTCATCTTATCCTCTAAGCAGGATTAACAGACTGGAAGTGCCTCCACTTCCAATGAACTCAAAGGTTCATCTTCTACCAGTCTATTTATCCTTTTTAGATTGATATGACCCAAGCGTAAGTACCAAATAAATGTTTAGTTCATTAAAGAAGAAAGCTTTCTCTTATATGGTAAATTGGATGTGTTATTCACTTAAGTCAATTGCAGTGTAGGAGAGATTTGAGTAATAACATAAAGATCATCTACCAATTTACTAAAACAGATAATCCATTTATTATCTTTAATAACCGCATAGTTATTAAAATAAACCAAATATCTATTTTTAACCAATCTAAAAATGGAAACTAAGTTCCTTCTAATGGAACGTACATAAAGACAATCTCTCAATATTAAAACTCGATCTCTACTAAAATTAAGAGTGGCATCTCCCACTGCAACTGCTGTCACATTTGTATTATTACCCATATGTAGGTAAATCTCTCTATCACTAAATTATCGGGTTTCTTAGAACCCCTACAATGAATTGCAGATATGATTAATGGCTCTCGTATCTATACACCAGATACCGGTAGATAACACCGCTAAATATATTTTCACAACCAGTAAACAAAAATTATCCTAATTGTTCTGCCTTCTGAGAAATACTAGACATAACTTTTTTTAATATTGTGTCTGGTTGCAGTAAAAACATATGTCTTTCGGCTTTTTCACACCAGTCTGTGGCCTACTAATTACCCTAAAAATCGTCTCTCTGTTTCTGAACCTTTTTCTTCTTCATACCTTTCGACTCAGAGAAAGAACGTTTTTTCAGAAATAAACACATTTTGTTGGTATTAAAAGAATGCCCTTTGTAGTTAAAGCTATATCCAAGCTACTTTTTCAGTTAACAAAATTTGGTCCCCTTATTTTGTTTTCTTTGAGTATAACCGTGAGTGAATTGAAAGTTATTTTAATCTCGAGAATTACATAATTAAAAATAACCATTAATTATAATGAGCAATACTTTGAATTTATTTTAATTTGGTTCCCTCTACCATTTTAAAAAAATTCATCAGTAGTCTAATATCCTGTGAATAGCATGTCTCGATCAGATGACGTCTACTATCCATCATTTGTCTAGACATGCCAATTCTTTTTAATTTACTATCTAGAAAACTGACCTTATCAAGTAAAATTAAATAGCAAACATAGTTTCGATCCAATAAATAATAGTAGTGAGTTAGAATGAGAGAATATTAATTATTTACAGCTAAGTGTTAACTACCACCTAATTCCAAATCAATTGCATCGCAATGAACCTTTCAGATGGAGAAGTGATCCACACTAACAAGTATCTAGAATTATCCCTAAAGGAGATTTGTACTGGTGATACCGCAATTAATCTATCCGATGGGAAGAGAGGCCGAACTACTAACATCCAGGATTTAATTACATCCCCTACAAACTAGTGATGGACACCACGGGATTTATCTGTGAATAAATTTCTTTTTCCACTTAGATTTTTAAAACAATTTGAGGGCTATAAAAAATTATTTAATTAAAATAAATTTATTAATTTCAAAAATCACACGATTTGAAAGAATCAAATATTTTTCCGTGTACACGATTCTAAAGATTCCAGTTTGCCAAACTATCTTTTCGTATTTTAATGCGTAACAAATAAAATTCAATAAATGCACAGTTTTTCCTTCAGCTTTTCAACTAAGGTAGTGATTAAAGGTATTTAATTATTTTATTTTATGTTACATATTTTTTTAAAAATAATAATTTATTTAGATTAAACCTTTTATTTATTTAATTAATTCAAAATTTAAAATTAATTTTTACATTTTTTGAAGATATCAAATTTTATAAAAAAATAATCTTAAACGTGATATTTTGTAAAAAAATAAAATATCTAATTTTTTTTATTTAATTAAAATTTTTAATTAAAAGCTTAATTTTATTTTCCTTTACAAAATATTTAATTAAAACTAAAATTTTTGAATTAATTAAATTAATAGAAAAATATAAAACAGATATACATCATTCACGAAATTCATATGAATATAAATACAATATATGTGTATATCCCAATTTTATGATCAATACGAAACTTTGAAGAGTTTCATTCTACTGTTGAAAATAAATTGTAATAATCATTTTTTAAGTCAGCTTTTTGTATCCCAATTACATTAGGATTCTCTGATACACTGTATTATACAAATATATCATATCAGGATCAAAACATATCAAAAAATTACGATCAAAACAGCTCAGACCTAGCCACCACCGCTGCCAGCCACCAGCCCCGCTGCCGACGCCGTCGTTGTCGCCACTTCAAGCTGCTTTTGCCGCCTCCTTTGTGTTCCGTTTTCGATGTCATTTTTTTTTAAAATAGCTCTCAAAAAATACTATTTTTCTATTAAAAAATTAGACCAAAAAAAAAGCTCAGAAAATAGCCATCCAAATAGCCCGAAACTGCCGCCGCTGCTGCCTAGCACCACTGCTGCCTTGCCACTTCCCGTTTGGGCTTTACCCGTGGTGGGTTTGGCTCTCATTTTTTTTAGAAAATAATACTAACATTCAGCAATATGTTGCTTCGAAAAACACCTCGAAAAGAGTCCCAAAAATTTCCCAAAAATAGCCCCGAACAACTGTTTGTGCCGCCGAAAATCGCCGCCTATTTTTTGCACTTTAGCCACCTGTTTGGCCTATTTTTTGTGATTTTTAGATAGTATTTTAAGGTATATTTACTGCTATTTTATACATAAAATTTTTTCAAAGAACTAGTCTTAAAGATGTTCCAAAAAATGAACAAAATTGACCTCGAACTGCCGCTGGCAAAGCCACCGATGGTGGCTTTTTTTGTCGATTTTTACAGCTGTTTTGAACTTATTTTACTGCAATTTTTAATGCATAAATCCTGCATAAACTTACCTAAAAAAACTTTTTTAAAACCATTTAAAAAAATCACTACGATCTGTGGCCCGTAAAACCCGAAACCACCGCTGGTGCCGCCGCCTGTTCTTCGTGCTCTTAAATATTCAACCTATTCTTAAATATTCTAAAATAATATTTAAAAATAAATAATTTCTATTACATTGAAAATCTATGTCCCGTGGACTCACATTTGATCTAGAAAAAACTTAAACTATCACGATCAACCCTTATGATTAAAAAAATTAATTATAATCACCATCTAAACCATTCAATCAAATATTAATAAAAAGATTATCATAAAATCAAGATTAAAACGCCTGCAAAAATGATTAGCACAGTTCTAAATTTACTCGGCCTCTCGATAAACTTTAAATAAAAAACAAAACGGCTCTCATACCAATTGTTGGCGGCGACACAACCAAAATTATTATTTTTATAAACAATTTTCAATGAAAATAATTGGATAGGTAATTGCCGAAATGGGCACCAGATAAAACTTTTTAATATCGAACGATCAAAATAAAATCCGTACCTCCACAATTAATTTAGAAGAATGCTTTTTTGGTCGATTCTTCAACTATATTTTTTGATTCCGAGTTGAAACTCCTGTCAGACCTTTCTACTGTATTACCTTATCCGATTTTCGAACATAGTGTGGATTACGATCATTCAAGAACTCGTATCGACAGAACCTGGCCAGCTTTAATCTTGAAGACAAGTTATAAATTTGGTTCAGTCTACCCGCATATTAATCTTGAAGTAATTATGACAAAAACTTCTAGTATAACCAAAATACGTATCCAGTAGTTTTCACAATTAAGCAAACTTCTCAGCGATATCTGTAGTTATGAAAATTTTGCAGCAGTTTCTGTAATTTTTATAAAATACTAAATTATAGTTCACGCTACTAGAAAACTAGAACTGCACTCTATGCCATAATCTCAAGACCATCTAACATTGAGCTCCTGTTATTAAATGCTTGACTCATCTTCCCACGTTAAGATTCTTGATGCCCGCTAAATAAATTTAATTACTAATAATTTAATTTAATTAGCATATTTAAATTTTTTAAACCCTTTTTCTTAACTTATTTGACTACCGAATAATCAAATCCACCTGCAGATTTTGACCCGATCAAAACTTATAAGCTTCCTTAAGGAGGTATCGTTATTCCTGGTCATTCAAGACGTGAATTCTGTCAATAATTAATATTTACCATATAGTTAATATCGTTATCCAACTCATCGAAAATATAAACCCATATAAAATTGCACCATCTAATGAATCGAAATAACAAAAATTAAATATACGTAAATTAATAATTATTTTAGAATTAAGAGTATAAGCACTCTCATAATAACCTTGGGGTGTAAATTAATTTATATAATCAGTATAAAATTAATTACCCAAATGTGTCCCGTTCAATACACACAAAGTGTACTAGCACAGAGAGTCGGAACAATAGACGATGCTATGATCTGTTTCTCGTAACCAAGATAGGGCTACTAAAAATCAGTGCTACAGTCGTACCGATGGTATGTCCATTTCTAGCTAAATTGTGAACAAATAACTCATATTCTATAAAAACTAAAAATCTGATCTTCTGTGTGTAAGTCGTACTCTACATACCAAATTAAATACTGTACATAATAAAAGATATTCATGCATAATATTAAAGAAATGATATTGTATACATTGCTCATTAAGATTCTCATAAAATAAAAAATTAATTTTATTAAAAAATAAAATTAAATACTAAAATTAAAATATAAATTATGATTTTCAGTATACAACCTTAACGGGTGTTAAGTAAAGAAATATGCTTCAAAATTCTCTAAATTCTAATTATACTCAAAGATCAATTTTAAATTCTATGGTAATGATAAACCAAATGAGACAAATGAAAAAATATGCCATTAAAACAAGAATTAAGCCATGAAGGTAATGATAACTACATAGAAATGCAATAGCCATTCCCAACTAGATGATAGAAGAAATGAGTAGAATATTAACAATTATAACCGTACAAATATAAGTGCTTGAATATTGCAATCTCGATATCGAAAATCATGATAACCAAGTGTATTGGCACTATTTTGATGAATTTTCAAAATACTCAAAATGCAAGTGTGCATTGTGCACAAAAATAATAGCTGAGATTACTTCGATTTCAATGAAAATTAATCAAATTATCCTAAACTAATCATTTTCATTAATCATATACTTACAATTTTACAAACTAAATGGTAAACTAAATCGACTACACAAATGAATGAAACATGCAAATCGAAATTAAAATTAACCTGGCCACTCTAAGAGATAGAAAGTGGTGAGAGGAAGACCGGAGATCTAATCAAAATACCTGAATCATAAGTGAATTCTCAAGTCGAAAAATGGTGATCAGTAGTCTAATCCTCCAGCAATGCTCAAATCTCAATGTAAGGGCAAGTTGAGAATCCAGCAGAGTATTAGCATTAATGATTGTTCTCCCTCAGTACTCTAGGAGAGTGTTGGTATCAAAATTCTCTCACCTTTCGATTTGTTAGAATTTCGACATTAGAATTGTCCTCCTTAAACCATACCAGAGATATGGTATTTATAGAGTTCATCAACTAATGAGGTGCTGGCACATTTTGGGACACATCAGGATTTTTGGAGTAGGCAGTCGCCATGTCCAGAGTTGGCAGTTGCCACAAAAGTCAAGCTTCCAAGAGTTTCTTATGGCAATCGCCACAATGAAGTTAGCGACCCCAAGGTTCAAACATGGTGACTACCACTTTAGTTAGGGTTTTCAAGAGATTCTTATATAGGTTGTCACAATCAAAGTTGGCGGTCCCACAATTCAAAGTTGGCAGCTCAAGGGTTGGACATAGTGGGTTCACTAGTTTGAAGGATTTGATCATTTGGTTTGGATACTGAGTTTGAACGATTCCCCGATGATTGTTTAAAAATACCATTCCACTTGATTTCATCATCGAAAATACCCAAATCAACCTAAAATTAGGCGAGATAAAATTAGGGTGTCTACAAACCCCAATACCCCTAATTTCCCATGATCTTGACAATAATCAAATCCTAACTTTTCAAAATACAAGTTAAAGGTTCCCCCATGACATTATTTAGATCAAAACACTATGAATCATCCAAACCCTCAAAATTTAACATGCTTTAACCAAAATCATAACTTAGTGTTTCTAAAACATAGTTTTTTCACATTTTCATGTATAAACTCGAAATACACAACATATATCAAACAAATCTTCGTAGATAGTCATAGACTCTACCTTTTTGATGTCCCATCAACATGAATAAAGCTCTTAGCATGCTCTAAAACATCCGATCTCAAATTACACGGTTAAGGAGGAGCTTCAAGCACGCATCTTCACTCTTCAACTGTTGCTCATTCAAAAGGGAGACAAGAAATCCCTTCTAAATGGACAAGGAAGGCTCTAAGAATCTTTAAGACCAAATCTTATGTCTTCTTTTTGATTTTAGAGAGAGAAGAATGAGGATATATAGAATGAATGAAAAACACCTCAGCCCGCAACTTAAAGTCTCTTCCAAACACATACCGCTCGATCGGTCTTGGGACCGCTCGAGCGGTCTCTCTCTAGACAGCATACCAAGGAAGGAAAAAGAACATAGAAACTCAAATTTTGTTCCGATGCCTCAAGGATCGTTCAATCAATTTACAATAATTACATTTCATGCGTACCAAAACTCAAAATCCTTGCCAACAATCATAACCATGATCAAATTTCAATTTTCTTACACAATAAAACTTGCTTCCATCTTTCCCTGAAGTCTCATAACAAGTTTTTAATTAGCCTTCGAAAATAAAATGGGACTGATTCCCTACAACCTCCCCCTTTTAGAAAATTTCATTCTCAAAATTCCACCAATCACTGACAAACTCCAAAACAAGACTCTGCAAGGTTGCCCATCAACAGAGATGCCAATGTATCTTATGCCTCAGAATGGCATATCACAATACAAACACATTCCTGATAAACAAATATCTATACAAATTGCTTCCACAAAACAAGTCTCACTAACATTAAGGTTATCTAAACATTGTCGGACCAAAGTCCACTCACACCAAGGCATCGAGACACAACTCACACTAAACGAGACTAACTCAAGGCGACCAATTGCATAACACAAAACTATTTCACAATCGGACTAATTTCAAACACTCTCCACTTCTCGTTTGTAAGAACTAGGATTCCCACTTGAACTGCCGTCACTTAGCTCATCCCTATTTCAAAATGCACATCGTGGATTACTCTCGTAAGCTAAAAGACACTTTTGTAAAATTTAACATCATTTACAAGGATTCACACATATCATACCCAAAATCCTGTTTAAGCCCTCACAATCGACTGACGATTACAAAACTCTAAACCACATCATCGCTTTATGTTCATCAATAACATTACCGCTAACGCCAAAGAGATGCTCATTCCTGAGCAGAGACAACAAGCATCTGGTTATAAAGAAGGGATGCCATTCAGATCATAGAAAACTCTAAAGAACTTCTACCCACAAACCACAATTCTCACTTCACAGACTCAGTAGGTGTCATATTACTGTCAAGACCTAGATTCTATATGATCGAGATTATTACCATGTCATTACCACCACTAAGATTTAAGCCATCATATAAACTTGATGAGTCACTTGGGCTAAACACACCACACAGATTAAGCGATTACCTAGCCTATATGTTCCCTAGTGCAACACCAAAAAAACCTTCCATGGGTATAACTTACTTACACGAATCCACCCACATTACACGTTATATCATCACGCATATATGCAACTCCAAGTTTTATAATTACCCTCTGACTCTCACTCGATTGTGCAACCTCAAGTCAATCATAAACAACCTCGTTCAACATTAACTGATACTCAAGACACGTACATCTACCCCTTGTATTCACAATAGTCCATACTTAGTTGGTTATTACACTCTAAGCAGCCATCAACTATACTGTTTGTCAACACATGATCCTGAAATCTCTCACCAACACTACTCAACCCATCCATATCTTTCCCACTCGATAGTTGAATCCAAATCTGCCTCTTATACTTAACAGATTCCTTTTTACACCCAACTCACCGAGGTACTCAGTCCACCCAAGACTAAGCACCAAAGATATGGATATATAAAATTTATTATAAAAATTAATAATAATTCATATTTATTTATATTGTAACCGGCGCCTTCAACATAATATATACATGCATATAATAATAATAATAATAATAATAATAATGTAATTAATAAATCAATCATTGTAGAAACGGTAGCCTTAATGGAGCATTAGTATTATATATATATATATATATATTCGTTGCTCAGGAGGAGGAAGAGGGGGGAAGTGTATTAGGGTTAAGGATTGAATTGGTCTCAGGAGAAGATAAATATTAGGGTTAAAAAAAGAGAGGGAAAAGGGGCACCGCACACAGCGCCCCGACGCCAGTGCCGCACTCCACGCCGTCGCCACCTCCTGTAGCTGTCCCCCCACCACCGTTCACTTCAGTCATCGCCACCGGCGACGCCGACACCACCCTCACCGCCGCCAGCCTCTGGCCACCCCATCCCTCTCTCTCTTTCGGTCTCTCTCTCTCTCTCTTAAACCGCATGTATGATAAGAACAGTGTGTGTGTGTGTGTGGGGGGGGGGAGTTGTTTGGGGTAGCCATGTGTGTAGAAGCATTGGAGAGTGTGCGTGTGTGTGAGGAGTTGGCTGTGCGTGTGTATTTTTTATTAAACTGTGTGATGTTTATTAAACTGTGTGATGTGTGTGTGTGTGTTCTCTGGGAAGGGTGTGTGTATAATTGTGTTTGGCTACCTTTGTTTGGGTTGCTTTATATGTTTTTGTTTTCTGGTTGTTGCTTGCAAGATTAAATCTTAATTGTTTAAATTAAAAGCTAAAATGATTATAAAAGAAATTTTATAAACTAAAGATGATATTCATTTTATAAAATAAGAATTTTTAAAAGATTATAAATTAAAATAATTTTAGATATTCTCTTTTGATTAAATAGAATAAAATAATTTTTATCTTTATAAATTTTAGTTAAACCAAGTTTTTTTAACTAAAAGAGAAATTTTCAAGTACTCAAATATTTTAATTCTTTAGATTGAAGTAGAATATGCATATATCTCTCCCTCACACACGCCACCACCACATAAAACACCACAGCTCGCCGCCATGCGTGCCACAGCAAACTACCTAGCCTTTCCGTTTTTGAAATGAACCACATGAAGAAGAGGGATACGGGAACAGTGTGTGTGTTTTGTTACTGTAATTGTTGTGTGTGTGTGTGTGTGATTGTGATTTAAGTTTGAAATGCACTGTGCATGCACTGTGATGCCGTGTGTATTTGTTTGGACTTTTTGTGTGTGTATGCATGAAGCCGTATGTGTGTTTTTTTTATGGGATTGTGTGTGTGCGCGCGTTTATGGGAGGGGAGTGTCTAGTTAAATTTTTTTATTAGTTTTCATTTTTGTTGATTTAATTAAAAGGCTAAAAAAATATAAAATATGTTCTTTTTAGGTAAAAATACAAAATTTTTAAGACTAGAACCCAATAAAAGTTTTAGACCAAGCTTTAAAATAAATATTTGCTAGCACTTAGTATTTTTACGTGATTATAATTAAACTAACTATTTCATGTAAAATTAAGGAGAGTTTTAAGGATTTAAAGAAATAAAGAAATTTTTGTTCTCTAAAACTAGATTAAGAATGAAAATTAATTTAAAAGGATTCGTATATGCCATAAAAAATTAATATTTTATAAGTTTTAGTTAAGATAAACCTGGTTTTAACGAAATTAAGAATTTTAATGTAAGTTTAAAAGATTTTGTTTTAGAATAAAAAAATAAGTTTTCTCAAAACTGTGTTTCTTAGTAAACAAGTATTTTATGTAGTTTATGTCTCTAATTTTTAAATAAAAGTTAAAATTTGAAGACTAAAGACTAAATACTTTGAAAGTGAAAATAAAACAGAGTTTAGAAATTTAAAGATTTCTTTTCTAAAGATTTAAATTATGAAGTTTTACAAAAATATTGAATTTTATAAACATTGTGAATTTTAATTAGTTTCGACAAAATTTTAGTAGGAATATATAGTTTTACCATTTCCTTTAAATAAAAGTTAAAATTTTGAAGATAGATTATTTTTATACTACAAAGAGAAGTTACAAATAAAGTAAACAAAATTATGAGAATGTTTCTAATATTAGTATTTTGTGTGTTGTCGCTAGATCAAAAATTATTGGACACGAAATAGTCGGTCGAGTTTTTATTGGTGAGTTCTTAGATATTTTGATTTCTTGATTTTGTTTTTAACCTATTTATGATATCTCAAAATGAAAACTAAGTCATAAATATCTACAATATTTTTATCGGGTTAGTAAGCCTTTGTATGCATCGATTTTGCATACGAAATAAATGTATTGATAAAAGTTCGAAAGGTCTCAATGCGGAGGACAGTAAAGATACTGGAAGAGCCCTACTCGGAAGCACAATAAAATAATACCAAAAGGTCCCTGTTATAGGGGACATGAAAAGAATATCAAATGCCCTTACTCTAGATAATCGAAAAAATAACATCAAAAGTCTCTGCTCTCTAGGGAGACAAGAAAATAACATCAAAGATCCCTACGCGGGGGAACATAACAACAATACCGGAAGGTTCTGACTCGGGGGCAGAAAAATACCGAGGGTTTGATAGAATAAGGATGAGAATTGGTATGATGTTTGGTAATAAGTAAAAAGATTCTAACTATTTAAAGTTAAACTTGAATAATTCATGGCAAATTAGAAATCTTGATATCTTTGAATTCACACTAACGTAGCTAATGAATGCTGACATTTTTCAGGTTACGCATGACCGAAGAATGGAAATGGTACCCGAGAAAGAAAGAATTACTTTGTTTATGTTTTCTGCTTGAATTCATATGATTTGCATTTCTATATTTAGCACGTGTATGTATGTTATAAATAATGTTGAATGTTAAATGCACTACTAGTACGCTTTGGAATTTTCTTTTGGAATGAATTTCTAGGAAAGTTTGAATAGGAAAAATTAAATTTTTATTAACTTGTCTTCTCTTTTCATTCTTCAGAATTCTTTTAACAATAAATAAATAAATAAATAGTCGGCAATTTGCAAAATAAATTGAAAGTTAATGAGCTATAGAGGCCTTTGGTGAGTTTTAACTCACTAGCTGGTCACAGACGCCGTGTTTTAAAAATGGGTCGTGACAATACCCAAGATGTTCATACTAACACACCAATACATGAATGTCATATATCAATGCAAGCTCTCACGCAATGGATCAACCACTCCTACGGCTCTTAGGTATTCGAACCTAAAACTCTAACACCAATCTATAATGCCCCGATTTCATAACCATGAAAACCCAAACAGTTGGCAAGAGAAAACACAAAAAGAGAAATATTTTACCAAAAGAAACCATGATTTAAAGTCAAAAGGAACTCAAAAGAAGTTTAAAAACCTTAAGTAAACACCCCTTTAAAAAAATAGGTTTTAGGACCAAAAGGCACAAAAGTCATCTAACAAGCCAGACCGCTCAATCGGTAAAACAACCACTCGAGCGATCTCTCTACAGTTGGGACATTTTTTCCCAGAAACAAAAAGACCCGAGAGGTTCTCCAGTCCGCTCGATAGGCCACTTGAGCGGTCCAACCCTGGACAAATTTTTAGATTTCAATCTAAAAAATTTTACTTCCCACAACAAAACCCTTATAAAAGCAGCATTCCGTGCTATTCATTCAAAAGATATAGGAATAAAAGAATATGAAAAACATCTCAAAACACTTCCCAAATAATAAGAAACCAACGTCTACTCATTGAAAAACATACAAACTAACACAAGCATCCTCTCATGCATACAAAGGATGTGCTATAGGCCTTACAAACTAACACAAACGTCATCTCATGCATACAAAGGATGTGCTCTTGGCCTTAAGGCCTTACAAACTATCGAATCCAACACGTTCCTCAAATTTAACTTAAATTACAACATTATAACCAAGGTCTCTAACGATACAACTTAAGATATGCTCATAATGTCTTCAAAGATGGTGACCACATGAGGTCCCAATCGTATTTCCTTTCAGAAGGTAACTCGATCCTCATGATCACTTGAAATATTGTTAAACAACATGAGCTGAGTCTCGTAGAAAATAGACTAAATATGAATATATACATGGCATACGAGGATGGTTATGTGACTACACAATAACTTTGTACCTCAAAAGCCAACTCATTTTTCTTTCAAAAATTCATTCACATATCTGGTTTTCTTTCTTTACCCAAAACCAGCACACACATAATTAGTTCCTTAGCCCCATCACCTCTAACCCAACTTGATTAATACGAATTCTCATTTCATTTCATTCCATTTTACTTTCCACATTACAACCATTATCAAGGTTTCTCAAAGTCTCACATTTACCAATTTCATCATATAGTTTTATAAGCTCAAATTTATTCATTGATTTAATAAAGTACCAAGCTCAGATGGCGCCTATAGACCTAGGCATATTTATCGCCACCGGGCCACATAAGGTCCAATGAATAAATACCAATTCTATAGCTCGACATGGAGAGCTCACATTTTTGGCTTCTCCTAGAAATATCGATGGGTGAGCTGTCAAGAGCACACTTTTACAGGGATTAACCTGAAGGAATAACCTACCTTACATTACGTAAGTTTTTGGTCTTTCTCCAAGAAGCCACTTATGCCCAAACCTAATCATTTCATTCACACGGTACCTTAATTAAGTCATTTACATTTAACCTAATACGAGTCTGGCTGTCAACTCGGTTCCTCTCGCCAAACCAAACACCATTAAGAGTTTCATTACCAACAATTTACATATCTTTATCGTTCTTATACTTGAATTAACATAATGAAATACAATCAATTCCCATATCACATATCACTATCCACAGTTCCCAATACATGAAATTAATTCAAATTTCTCAACCCATTACTACACCATTTTAATTCGTTCTCAAAATTCGTATAATTTACTTATCAATAAAGTAATTCAAGTTCTAATTTTTCAAAAGTCCAACTAATTTCTCTATTAGGGTTCAACAACCCTAAAACTCCCAATTTTCCACGATCTTAACAATGATCAAATCTTAACCTTTCAAAATACAAATTAAAGGTTCCCCTATGACATTATTTAGATCAAAATACTATAAATCATCTAAATCTCAAGATTTAACATACTTTAACCCCAAATCATAACTTAGGATTTTCAAAACATAGTTTTTTCACATTTTTATTTATAAACTCGAAATACACAACATTTATCAAACAAATCTTCGTAGATAGTTATAGATCCTACCTTTATGATGTTCCATCAACATGAATCAAGCTCTTAGCATGCTCCAAACCATCCAATCTCAAATTGTGTGGTCAAGGAGGAGCTTCCAGCATGCATCTTCACTCTCCAATGGTTGCTCTGTCACGCCCCAACTCCGGGTCATGTGAAACACCCATAAACAACCATATAAAACACTCAACCCGATGTTCAGTCTCATATTAAAACATACATACATTAAATATAACCACCAAAAGGGCTTACATTACACAGTTCCAACACCAAAAAATATGTAAACATACATGATCAAAAAGAACAAAAAGGAATACTACAAATCTTCTGCCACACTGGCTCCTCCGGATCAACCTGCGTGACCAATACCTAAAAAATATTTTAAATCCCACATCATGAGTCAAAACTCAACAGAAACTAGACGAGCATGAAATAAAAGCAAAACATGCTAGGATAACAATGTGCAGTTTTCAACTCACACGAGCCATAAAAATGGTTTTTAAAAACGATTTTAGATCTAAACTCATACGAGTCCCAAAGGAAAAGCATTTTGAAAAAGGTTTTATACAAGGACTCCCAAGAGCCTCATGGAAAATAATTTTGAAAATAGTTTTGTATCACGACTCGTCAGAGCCTAAAAAATAATTTGATATATAAATATAGTACGATACTTCACCAGCAAAGATAGACTCCTATAAGCCAAGACTGCCACGAGCCCACATGCAGCACAAATACATGTATACTGACTCTCTCTCGAGCCCCAACAATAGATATATCGCATTCAAGTAGATGCTAGAATAAGAACCCTTTCTGACTCAAAGGAGCCACGAAAATAGTTTGAAATCAGTTTTATATCACAACTCACACGAGTTTTAAATACAGTTCGAAAATAGTTCTATCCATGTCACAAGTATCGCATACAATCCATATACCTTCTCGGGTTTTCACTGAGGGACCGCAGCCTCAACTAATGACTTGTTGACCAAAGCCATCAGATTTATTCACGGTCTTCCACCGTATGACGAATAAGCCCCCTCGTATTACACGAGATAAAATCATATACCACAAGATAAAATCGTATCAACATATGCCTATATAAAACCAGAGATTTAAATGCATCAAAACCACATAAGGCCACATATCCGTTCACTATATGCAAGAATAAAACTAACTAGAGTTTTATAAGCACAAAAGCACGAACAACCACTACGTCCCACATAACGATGCCACATAACCCGTCACGACATCACATGCCACACACCCGACACAACTAATAACTCAAAACTAGGAAAATGATATTTTGGCTCAAAAACCAAGGTGATCAACCACTACTCGAGCGGTCCCCTACAGACATACAATACTACCACACCACTATTCGAGCGGACAGGCCACCGCTCAAGCGGTCATTGTTGGGTAAAAAACCAAACAAAGAAACAAAACCAATCCCCAGCACGCATAACATGTAAATATAAACATGCAGTTCTAAACAACAACCAAAGCATAACGGACCCAACACGGCCCACACCCAACAATGCACCAACCACCACACACACAACCATGCACTAACACCCCTGCATGAAATGACCAACACCCCTCTCCGTGACTTCAGTCGGTAGGATCCCATAATACAATCAACTGAAAAATTACTAGAGGAGAGCAGTCGATTAAGCCCCATAACCCAATCGACAAAAAGGACACTACATGACCACAAAAATAACAAAACGCCCAAAGAAACAAGAAGTTTGATAAAAAGTTTCAATAAGGATGAAAAATAAAGTTTTCCAAAATATTCGGCCAAAAATGGGTGAAAACGGTTAAGAAATTTTGACATACCCTCACTATTTTGATCATGACTTTTTCTACAAAAATCATGTTATTGTGAGAGTGGTATCATTGGAAAGAAGACTTCTGGAGCTTTAGTTTGAGTACAAAAATAACCCCATTCAGAATTCGAATGAGGGAGATATGATTAAAAGAAAATGGCCCTATGCAGCCAGTCTGCTCGAGCGAACATCGGGCGCTTGAGCGAGTAGACACCCGAGAAAAATCCATATTTTCCCCAATTTTGAATTCTAAACCCCAAAACTCTCGAACACTCACTATGATGTCTCAAAACACACATAAACCTACCAAATCGCATATATGAGAGTTTAAACCATCAAGAACCGACACCCACGAACAAACACGAGCTCAAACCATCAAGAACCGCCGAACGTAAAACCTCAAAACCTGGTTCACCCAACCGAAACAACACAAAATGATTTTTAAACCAAAATCCAATTTATTTTAGAACATAAATTGATTTTTCATGCATTTTTAACTGGTAAAAACACACACAATTACACGTAGCATTCTTATAAAATATGAGAGTTTAGGATCCAAGCTCGTTGAGTTAGAAACTTGACATCTCGATCTACGAGCAAAATCAAACATCATCAGAATAAAATTCTATCAGGATGAATGCGTAGCCCCCGATGCCAATAACAAGGATCAGCTATTGGATTGTTGAAAACTGAGCCTCAGGCCCCCGAGAAGTTAGAGAGAAAACAAAGAGAAAAAAGGAAACGTAGCTAAGAAGTTTTGAAAATATCTTTTGAAAATATCTAAAACTAGATATTTATAGGCCACGAAAATATATTTTTTTTTAAAAAAATTCACACCACAATACCCAATGACCCCAAAAACCAACCCCGCATGCATCTCTAAACCCGAACATGCATAAAAATACGTATGAACATGCTGCAAAGAAAACTATAAATATGCGTCAAAAAATGCCGAAAAATAAAAAGGGTCAGGGTCTCACAACTCTACCCCTTAAAGGAATTTCGTCCCCGAAATTCAACACAAGGTAAAAAAAACGACTCTGTCGATTGAAATCGACACAAACACAAGTGATGGTCAGCCAAATCATTCCTAGGATACAGTCAAACAAGGTCATATATTCTAAATAATGGCAAATTATCTCAAAGACACGGGACCTATAACTCACCCCAACCTCATATCCTCACTAACCGTTATCTCAACACAGCACACCACCCATGGAATCCCACCACCAACTCCAAACCCACGGCTACAGCCTCGAACACGGCATCGCCCTCTCTGTGTAGACATCATGTCTATATGAAAGAAACACATAACATAAGATGTAGTACATCGCATGAACATAAACACTAAACACATAAGTATGCTAACACATAGCCACATAGGTTCATGCGAAACAAACCCCATATAACAAGGAGAATCGACAAGAATGAAGCGTCTATTTGGATAACCTACTTAGATTTCCTATGAGAAATCAAGTAAGCTAAACGCATTTCTAACTTGGCTCCCAAGTTTGTTAACCCAAACGCCCAAAGGCAAAACTAATCAATCCTAAGGTTCAACTCTTATGCTCACATATACATAACAGTCACACATACCCAGCATGCTAACACATTCATGTTATTAAAACAGTTAAACACATGCAGTCAAGCACCCGCAATCAACCTCACACGGAGATACACCATCTCCCACGACTCTTAGGTATTCAAACCTAGAGCTCCGATACCATTCTGTCATGCCCCAACTTTGGGTCACATGAAACACCCATAAATAACCATATAAAATACTTAACCCGATGTTCACTCTCAGATTAAAACATACATGCATTAAATATAACCGTCAAAAGGGCTTACATTATACGGTTCTAACATCGAAAAATATATAAATATACATGACCAAAAAGAATAAAAAGGAGGACTATAGATCTTCCACCACACTGGCTCCTCCGGATCATACTGCGTAATCGGTACCTGAAAAATATTTTAAATCTCACACCGTGAGTCAAAGCTCAGCAGAAACTAGACGGACATGAAATAAAAGAAAAACATGCTTGGATAACGATGTGCAATTTTGCGACTCACAGAAGCAATAAAAATTGTTTTAAAAACAATTTTAGATCTGAACTCATACGAGTCTCAGAGGAAAAACATTTTGAAAACGGTTTTATACGAGTACTCCCAAGAGCCTCAAGAAAAATAGTTTTGAAAATGATTTTGTATCACGACTCATTAGAGCCTAGAAAATAATTTGATATATAGATATAGTACGATGCTTCACCAGAAAAGATAGACTCCTACATGCCAAAACTCCCACGAGCCCCATATGCAACACAGATACATGTATACTGACTCTCTCTCGAGCCCCAACAATAGATATATCGCATTCAAGTAGATGTTGAAATAAGAACCCTTTTTGACTCAAAGGTGCCATGAAAATGGTATGAAATCGGTTTTATGTCACAACTCCCCACGAGTCTTAAATACAGTTTGAAAATGGTCCTATCCATGTCACAAGCATTACATGCAATCCATGTACCTTCTCAGGCTTTCACCGCGGGATCGCAGCCCTAACTAATGCCTTGTTGACCAGAGC
Source organism: Heliamphora exappendiculata (assembly GCA_034768845.1). Lineage (NCBI taxonomy): Eukaryota > Viridiplantae > Streptophyta > Magnoliopsida > Ericales > Sarraceniaceae > Heliamphora > Heliamphora exappendiculata. The sequence continues at coordinate 43,310 of JAOTRH010445411.1, forward strand.
CAATAGATATCTTCACGGTATTTCATCACAGGATCAATAAGCCCCTCTCGTTTTACACGGGATAAAAGCGTATACCACGGGATGAAATCGTATACCACGGGATAACACCGCATATCACGAGATAAAACTTTATATCACAGGATAACACCGCATACCAGGAGATAAAACCATATACCCTGGGTAACACCGCATATCATGGGATAAAATCGTATCAACGTATGCATATATAAAACTAGAGCTTTAAATGCATCAAAACCACATAAGGCCACATGTCCATTCAATATATGCAAGAATAAAACTAACTAGAGTTTTATAAGCACAAAAGCACGTATAACAACTACGTTCCACATAACGACGCAACATAACCCGTCACGACATCACATGCCACACACTCAACACAACCAACAACTCAGAACTAGGAAAAAGATATTTTGGCTCAAAAACCGAGGCGCTCAACCACCTCTTGAGTTGTCCCCTACCGACATACATCACTGCCACACGACCGCTCGAGCAGATAGGCCACAGCTCAAGTGGTCATCGTTGGGTGAAAAATCAAATGAAGAAACAAAACCAGACCTCTGCACGTATAATACGTAAATATAAACATGCAGTTCAAAACAACAACCAAAGCGGTAAGCATCACGTCAAATATATATAACAAAAACGATTTTCACTAAAACCCCATCTTTAGAAAGAACAATGGACCCAACATGTCCCGCACCCAACGATGCACCAACCACCATGTACACAACTGTGCGCCAACACCACGCATGAAATGACCAACACCCATATCCGTGACTTCAATCTATAGGACCCCATAATCCAATCAATTGAAAAACCACTAGAGGAGAGCAGTAACCCAATCGACCGAAAGGCCACCACATGACCACAAAATCAAAAAAATGCCCCAAGGAACAAGAAGTTTGATAAAAAGTTCCAATAAGGATGAAAAATAACCTTTTCCAAAATATTCGGCCAAAATGGGTGAAAAACGATTAAAACATTTCGACATACCATCACTATTTTGATCATAACGTTTTCTACAAAAAGAATTTTATTGTGAGTGCGGTGTCATTGGAAAGAAGACTTCTGGGGCTTCAGTTTGAGTACATAAATGACCCCATTTGGAGTTCAGATGAGGGAGATATGATTAAAAAAATAGCCCTGCACAACCAGTCTGCTCGAGCGGACATCAGGCGCTCGAGCGAGCAGGCACCCGAGAAAAACTCAAATTCTCCTATTTTGAATTCGAAGTCCCAAAACTCTCAAACACTCATTATGATGCTTCAAAACACACATAAACCTACCAACTCGCATATTTTTGACACCCATGGACAAACAAGAGCTCAAACCATCAAGAACTACCGAACGTAAAATCTCAAAACCCGATTCACCCAACCGAAACAACACAAAACTTCTTTTAACCCAAAACCCATATTTTTTTAAAATATAAATCAAATTTTCATCCATTTTTAATCGGTAAAAATATACACGATTACACATAGCACCTTTATAAGATATGGGGGTATAAGATCCTACCTCGTTGAGTTAAAAACTCGACGCCTCGATCCACGTGAAAAATCGAACTTCATCAGAATAAAATTTTGTTTGGATGAACGCGTAGCCCCCGATACCGATAACAAGGATCAGCTGTTGGATCGTCAAAAATTGAGCCCCGGGCCCCTGAGAAGTTAGAGAGAAGGTAGAGAGAAAAAGAAAAAACTTACCTGTGATGTTTTGAAAATATCTTTTGAAAATATTTAACGCGAGATATTTATAAGTCACGAAAATATTTTTTTTTTAAACAAATTAAAATTCACACAACAATGCCCAACGGCCCCGAGAACTAACCCTGCATACATCTCTAAACCCGAGCATGCATTAAAACATGTATGAACATGCTGCAACGAAAACCATAAATACGCGTTGAAAAACCCTAAAAAAGAAAACGGGTCAGGGTCTCACATGCTCACTCGAAAGGGAGGCGGAATCACTTCTAAAGGGACAAGGAGGGCTCCAAGAATCTTCAAGACCAAATCCTAGGTCTTCTTTCTGATTTTAAAGAGAGAGAATGGAGGATAGAATGATTGAAAAATATTTCAACCCGCAACTTAAAGTCTCTTCCCGACGCAGACCACTCAATCGATCTTGGGACCGCTTGAGCAGTCCCTCCGTAGACAGCATACGAAGGAAGAAAAAATAACATAGAAGTTCAAGTTTTGTTCTGATGCCTCAAGACTCATTCAATAAACTCGTAATAATTACTTTTCATGCGTACCTAAGGTCGAAATTCTTGTCAACAATCATAACCATGATCGAATTTTAATTTTCTCGCACAATAAAACCTGCTTCCATTTTTCAGAAGTCTCATAACAAGTTTTTAATTAGCCTTCCAAAATAAAATGGGACCGGGTCCCTACATGCCACCACCTCTCTGCCACTAGTGACCACTACATTTTTGACGCCCTAACACCGCTAATGAACAACTCCAATCATTGGTACACTACTCTGGCGAACCCAAACTAGAAAATTATCGTTTTGAGAATTTCGTTAAAAATAATTTGTCGTACTATCTTCTAGCAACCATAGCCACCACCTGGAACATTCGTTTCAACCACCGTAAGTTTGGCTAAACTCATCTCACAGCCACCTATGTGTAGACATGAACGATCGTTAAAACAGATGTCTAGATTATCCGAACGAGCATCCCAAAGTTGGATGAAACAAACCGCAACAAACTGAGTACACCCATGAGCGCACTGTACATGTATCGTTGCATGTGAAACTTTTTCATGTTTTGTTGTTAAGGACTATGTTATAATAATAATAATAATATTATTATTATTATTTTTATGAAATATTTAATATTTTTATACATAAAGACTTGACAAAATTTTTATTAAATAAAATGAATTAATTATGCTAAATTATTATAAATTTAATGAATTTTACAAAAATTAAAGTTTTTAGATTAAATATTTTAAAGAAATTAAAGCAATGACAATAATAGTAATAATAATGCTAATACTAGAATAAGATTTTTAGTAATATTATGAAGAATATATATAAAATCTTAGCAAAACTTTCTATGAATTAGTTATATTAAAATATTATAAGTTTTATAAAATGAGACTTTTAGATCAAAGGAGTAAATATTTTAATAAAGAAATGGATTATGTATTTTGTTAGTTAATGGAAAAATCTATATTTTATAAGTAATTAATTTGAGCTCATCCCATTATTTGATATAAAATAAATATTTTAAAAGATAAAAAGATTTTAAGAATATTTGTATAATTTTATATTTTTATATTTTTTTGAGAAAATAAAATATTTTAAACTAGAAGTTATTTTCTAATTAAAGAAATGTATTAAATGTTTAAAGTTAAGAAAATGTTTTTTAAAACTAATGAAAATCTTAAGTTAAAATTTTAATTTAAATTACAAAATTTTGTAAAAAAAATTATTTTCTTAAGAAGAAATATCTAGAAGAGCATTTGTAATAATTTATAATAAATAAAAGTGAAAGAATATTAGAGGAAATATAGAATAATAACTTAAATTCTTCTTTTTACGTGACATGTAGATTAGGATCATTCTGCATCAGATAATTGAATCAAATTCTGCTAAAGCAGGTAAGTCATTTGATATATGAATTAGTTTTTGTTTCACGTGAATGCTTGATATGCTATACTGCTTAAGAATTGTCCATGAATTATAATGATAGATTGAAAATGATTGAATGAAAAAATGATCGGTTAAATGGCGTTCTGACCACTATGGGACGTTAAACGTACCAATGAGGCGAGATAATAAGAGTGGAGCCACGGCCAGGTGGTTACAAAGAAAGATCATGTTCACCGTATTAATAATGGGGTCGCTCCCTACTGAGTTCTGACACCCCGTTTGAAATATATCATTCTAGCATTGTGAAATAGTTAATAATTTAGATATTAATGAATTCACACTATCTTAGCTAACGGACGTATTTTAACATATCAGGTGATGCATTAAAGGAGAAGTTTTACTAAAATATGCCCATGTACTGCTTGTAAGCACTCTCATGCACAGTTAGTAAGCCCTAGAAATTTTTGAGACAAGATTTCTAGAACATGTAATTTTCTTCTTATGATAATAAAATTCTTTTGTTTCTAAATTCTTTTACTGTACAAAAATGAAAAATCTTCTAAATAAAGATAAGAGAAAAAGGCATTGTGTGAGTTTTGACTCACTAGCCTGTTACGGGCGCCATATGTGAAAATGGGTCATGACACGCCAATTAGAGGGGTTGTTGTGTTGAGGCATGTGTGTAGAGCCTGTGAGATGGAGATCGCTGACCGTTGTCTAGTATTCGATTTAATTTTGCTCAATATGGCCTCGTTCGATATCATTCTATGAATGGATTGGTTGATCACCTTTGGCGCTTTTATCGATTGCGACTAACACCGAGTGTTTGCCTGCACACTGGAGGGTGATTCATTTTATTTTGTAGGTGATCGGGATGATGGCTTAGTGCCTAAACCTCTTTGTTCGCGGGACTAAGGAAATTTTGGCTTCCTTTTCTCAGCCTTGTCTACGAGTGAGACCGGTTCTACTCGTGGGAAGCTTCCTCCTGTAGTTTGTGAGTTTTCTAATGTTTTCATGAACAAGCTATTTAAGCTTTTGCCATGGTAAAAAGTTGAGTTTTCCATATACCTCATTTCGAGGACCGTCTCCGTTTCTATGCCTTCGTATCGTTTTGCACCAACTGAGTTGCTAGAGTTGAAGGTGTAGAACCAAGAGTTGTTGAACAAAGGATTTATCCGTCCAAGAGTGTCACCTTGAGGAGCTCCGACATTGTTTGCAAAGAAGAAAGATGGATCTTTACACCTTTGTATTGATTACCGCAAGTTGAATCATGTGACTGTTAAGAACAAGTACCATATGCCCCACATCGATGACTTGTTTGACCAATTGAAGGGTTCATGTTGTTTCTCGAAGTTCGACTTGAGATTAGGCTACCATCAATTAAGGGCCAAGGAGGAGGATATTTCGAAGATGACTTTTCGCACTCGATATGGGCACTTTGAGTTTCTAGTCATGCCATTCGAATTGACTAATGCGCCGACAACGTTCATGGACCTCATATTTTTCACCCATACCTCAATAGGTTTGTGGTAGTGTTTGTAGACGACATCCCTATTTATTCGCCAACAGATGAGGTGCACGAGGAGCATCTTCAGATTACTCTGTAGTTGCTGTGAGAGCATCGGTTATATGCAAAATACGATAAGTGTGAGTTTTGGTTGCCCGAGGTAAAGTTTTTGGGGCATGTGATTTTAGGAGATGGGGTAACATTGGATTCCTCCAAAATAAAAGCAATGATGAGTTGGGAGAGGCCAAAGAACGTGTTCAAGATTCGGAGCTTCTTAGTCTTGGCGGGTTACTATCGGCGATTTGTGAGAGACTTTTCTAGGCTTGCAGTGCCTATGACTTGTCTCAATCGAAAGGGAGTTCAGTTCGTGTGGACCGATGGTTGTGAGTTCGCCTTCCAAACATTAAAGGAAAGGCTGACCTGTGCACCCATTCTGATTATACCGGAGAGGGGATTTAGTTATGCCGTATATTGCGATGCGTCACATAAAGGGCCAGGTTGTGTGTTGATGCAACAAGGAAAAATGGTTGCCTATGGGTCGAGACAATTGAAAGTCCATGAAAAGAATTACTCTACCCATGACTTGGAGCTCAAGACAGTGGTCTTTGCTCTAAAGACCTAGAGACATTGTCTGTATGGAGAGCGCTTCGAGGTGTTCTAAAACCATAAGAGCTTCAAGTGTCTATTTTCATAGAAGGACTTGAAATTGCGTCAGAGGAGATGGATGGAGTTCTTGGGTGATTATGACTTTGATCTGTAGTACCATCCGGGCAAGGCCAACATGGTGGCCGATGCCCTCAGTCAAAAATCCTTGAGTTCTTTAGCTCACGTTTCCATGAAATAGTGGAGTATGCTTAGAGAGGTTAGCGAGTATAACCTACACCTTGGTAAGTCCGGTGATTGTGCTACGTTGTCCACGACAGTGTCCCAACTCGCCCTTATTCAATGCGCTATTGAGGCTCAACGATAGGATGCAGAGAGCTTAATGTTTAAAGATTGGGTTTTGAGTGGCGAGAATGCCAAGGAATGGACTATCCACTCCGACCAGAGTCTGAGGTTTGAACGGAGGATCTTTGTGTCAAAGTCGTGTTGTGACAATGTGCTTCGCGAGTTTAACCACTCTCATGTTGCCGTGCATTCGGGTAGCACCAAGATATATCATGATGTACGTAGACAGTTTTGGTTGAGGGGTATGAAGATGGATGTTGCTCTTTTTGTTTTGCGTTGCTCCACCTGCCAGCAGGTGACGGCTCAGCATCAGAGATTAGTGGGCTTGTTGCAACCATTTCCAGCATTGGAATGGAAATGGAAGAACATTACTATGGACATCGTGATGGGTCTTCCTAAGTCGCCGAGGGGGCATGATGCTATTTAGGTTGTGGTGGACAGGTTAACTAAGTTCGCGCACTTCCTTTCTATCCACATGACGAATTCAGTTGATAAACTTAGCAGACTGTACGTACGTGAGATTGTTAGGATCCACGAAGTGCCAGTTTTCATTATCTTTGATCCAAATCCTTGCTTCACTTCATACTTTTGGCAAAGTCTACAGCCAGCTATGAGAACGAGCCTACTTGTTAGTACTATTTTCTATCATCAGACAGATGGTCAGTTGAAATACACCATTCAGATACTCGAGGATTTGTTACGAGCATGTATTCTAGACTTTCGAGGGTCATGGGAGGACTATTTTCCATTTGTAGAGTTCGCCCACAATAATAGTTATCAGTTGAGTACTAAGATGGGGCCTTGTGAGGCATTGTAATGGTAGACCTTGTAAGTCACCCGTTTGTTGGATCGACATTGGAGAGACAGCTATTATGGGACCTGAGCATGCTCATGAGACCACAGAGAAGATAATCGTAATTCGTAAACATTTAGTAACCACTCAAACTCGTCATAAGAGCTATGCATATAAGAGGAGGAGACCGTTGACATTTGAGGTAGGAGACCATGTGTTTTTAAAGGTCTCATCATGGAAGGGTTTGTTGAGATTCGAAAAAATAGGAAGCTCTAGGCGCACTTTATTAGTTCATTTGAGATCCTTAATAGGATCAGAGAGGTGGCCTATCACCTTGCCTTACCACCGCAGTTGGCATCCTGGCATAACATTTTCCATGTATCCATGTTGCGCAAGTATGAGCCGGACCCATTTCATATTTTGAATTAGATAGAGTTAAGAGTAGAGGACGACATTACCTATGAGGAGAGACTAGTGAGGACCCTTGACACCAAAGAACAAGTTCTGCAAGGAATAACCATTGCATATGTGAAGGTCTTGTAGTTTTACCACGGGGTCAAGAAAGCTACATGGGAGCGAAAGTTGGAAATTCGTGAGAAGTACCCTGAGTCGTTTGATTCTCGATGTGTATACAATTTTAGGGACGAAATTTCCTAAGTGGGGGAGGTTGTAGAGACCCGGTCCCTTTCATTTTGAAATATTTAATTAAACCTTATGTGGAAATTTTGGTGGAAATGGTTAAATGTCTAATTGTAAGCGAGAGTGAAAATTTAATCATGATTATGATTGTCGAAGAAGATTATATGCTTGGTTATGCACGAAAATAATTATTGTGGGTCGATTGAACAAGCCTTGAAGCTTTTGATCACACTTTGGAAAATATATGATTTCCTTCCTTGGGATGCCTTCCAGCGATGGAACGCTCAAGCGGTCTGTGATAGAGAGAAACTTTAAGTTGCGGTTTTAGGGCTTTTTCTTTCATTCTCACCTCCTCTCTCTCTCTCTCTCTCTCTCTCTCTCTCTCTCTCTCTCTCTCAGATCTGATACAAACCCTAAGAGACCCTCTAGAGCTCCATTGGGTATCTTGACATTCTCTATTGGTGGATTCTTCTTGCCTTCTCTTGGTTCAATACCATTGGGAGATCGCCACGTGCGTTGGAGACCGCACTTTCATCCACTGGTTGGAGGTCTTTGTGGTTGTAGCTTACTAGAAGGAGATCCTTGCATTTTTATCATTCAAGAGGTAGGATCTACGACTGTAGTTGAATATTTCATGAATATGGGTTGTATACCTTGTGTATTTACATTCAAAGCATGAAAATCTACGTTTCTGGGACCCTGGGTTATGGTTTGATGTTAAAATGTGTTGAACTTGAGTTTATGGGGTATTTATGATAAATCTATCATGATATTTTGGTTAAAAAACCATGAATGTATGAATTTGAAAGTTAGGGTTTCGGGTTGTATCAAAATTATGAAGATTTGGAAATTTTTGGATTATTGAACTCAAAGGATAAAATTGATTAAATTTTAGGTAAATTGAGAGTTGTGTTGAACCAATGGTACATTAAATGTATAAATATTGAGGTTATGTGAATAACGTGTTGGGAATTTTAAATAAATTTTATGAATTTGTTAAAGATTGGGATCTTAATGGTGTTGGGTTTGATGAGAGGGACCGAGTTGACGGTTGGACTCATAATGGTTTAATTGTAAATGACTTAATTAAGGTACCGTATGAAGAAGTTGAATAATTAAAGTTAGGCCCGAATAATTCCTCAATGAAAGACCAAAAATATATACAATGTAAGGTAAGTCTTTTATTTCGGTTAATCCCCGTAAAAGCGTGCTCTTGGGTGGCTCACCTATCAATGTTTTCAAGAGAAATAAAAAATGTATACTCTCTATGTCAGGCTATATAATGGATATTTCTTCATTTGGGCCTCGCGTGGTCTGGTGGTCATAAATACGCCTAGGTCTATAAGCACCATCCGACTTTGGTACTTAAATAAGTCAACGAATGAAATCGAGTTTATAAAATCATATGATGTAATTGATAAATATGAGACTTTGAGAAACCTTGATAAAGGTCGTATTGCGAAAAATGAGATGAAACGAAATGAAATGGGGAGTCAGGGTAACTGTGTTGGGGTTGAGATGATGGTATTAAAGAACTAAACATGGTGTGCGTCGGTTTTGATAAGAAAAGAAAACTGGTTATGTGAATGAAAATTTACCAGAAAAGTGAATATGATTTTGGATTTAAACTTGTTGTGCATTCACATGATCATCTTCGCATGTCGTGCATATGTTCATAAATAATCTTTTTCTTTCGAGTCTCGGCTCATATTATTTAACCAATTTCATGTGATAATGGAAAGACAGTGGTCGATTGAAAAGCTTGGTCTTAAAGACCGTTTTTAAACTTTTTGGATAGAATTACATATATGTAAAAAGATTTTTTGAGAAATGCATATGTTGTAAATTTAATTCTTGTAAAACAATGTTTGATACTTGGAATCAGTTGGTATTCATTTTGTTAGACCTTAAGACCACATATTCATTAATTGTATGCATATAAGGTTACTGAGTGTTTATTTTGATTTTATCATACATCTTTTCCTTCGTGTATTTGTATGTTGATTCCATGGGAATGCTTGATGGAGAGTAGGGTTGGAGTGTGGAGATGTGGAGTTGAAACCGCTCGATGGACGCTCGACCAGTTTATTGAACGGTTAATCACTACGCTCGTTTTCTTAGGTTTTGGAAAAAACCGCTACAACTTATGAAAGACTGCTCGAGTAGTCCTAAGATCGATTGAGCAGTTTGCCTGTTGGAATAATTTTTCATCTTTTGTTTTCTAAATCTTTCATTTGGGGGGTATGGTATCCTTTTCTTAAATAGTTTATTAAAGAAGGTTTTCGCGGTGTTTTGAACCTTAAAACCCTTTTTATGATAAAAATCCTTTTTTTTTTGAGCTTACCGGGGTGGTTCACGTGCCTCGGAGTTGAGGGCATAACAGTTGATGTCGACACATATAGGTCAGAGTCCGAGGATCACTTGATGTCTTGGTGTCAACTCACTACATCTTTAGTGTCGACACAACTTGAGTTGCCCGGATGGTGTCTAGATGTCGACTCATTTCATCTTTTGATGTCAACACAAGAATCAAGAGGTCCAGAGGATCACTTGGTGTTGACTCATGTGTGCATTGGTGCCGACACATGTTGATTTCCATCAAGGTGCTAAATTGTTGACTCGTGTATATTGGTGTCATCTCAACTTGTTCTTCGATCCTTGACTTGATGTCGACACAAATTGTAGCTGGTATCGACTCAACATGGATCTCGTTCCAATACTGAAGATGTCAACACAATCGATTATTTGTGTTGACACAATTTGTTATCTTGAAACGTCTCAAGCAAAGAGTTAGAGGTGTCGACCTACTTGAGTTTGTCAAGTGTACTTTGCATGTAAGTGTTAATCCAAAAGCTAATTGGCGTAGATACAAAAGTTCTGTACAAAAACACTAAGTATCAGTACAAATGTCATAAGGTGTCGACATATTAGTGTATAGTATCAACTCAATCTTTTTGAAGAACATTTAATTTAATATCTTTTTAAACTTTTAATTAGAAAATTCAATTTAATAAAATCATCAAAATATTATAAAATACTCTTGAGCTAACAATATATAAGAAATAAAAAATATTAACTATTAGATTACATATATAATTATTGTGAGATTCATATAGAAGAATAAAAAAAAATTTTGCTTTACAAATTAGGAAAGAAAAAAAAAGTCATTAGATTAAATAATTACTATTAATTGTTATTTATTTGTCATATTTTTTTTTGTAAATTATTTGGTATACAATTGTCATTTATTACACTAATTAGATTATAAAATAATTATTTTAAATTTTTATTTCATACTTCTATATATTGTATGTGTATTGATTTTTATTTATTATTTATTTCAAATTTTTAAAATTTATATATAATAATTTTTTTCATATGCATAAAATAAATTTAAAAATTCATGAAACTGTAGTTTCAAATCGAACCAACTCAATTTTTGTTGATTTAGTTTGCTTTGATTATACTATATAATTAGTTAGTTATGAACTCAAAACAATTAGAACCAATCAAAATTAATTTAATTTTAAATTTAATATTAACCAAACCAAACCAATTCATATTGTGCCATCATCATGCAACCATTGATATCTGATCGGTACGACATTAATGGGTGGGGGACCACATTCTGGGCAAGAGAAGAAATAGGAGAATTATTAGATATATTTGAAGTATCATATAGATAGTGTTATATGATATTTTTTATAAATAAAAAATTATAATTTATACAATATGAATCATTCTTTATTTCTTAACTACTCAATAAAGATAAATAATTATATTTTTTTTATAAAATTTATTATTATTATATTAAATAAAAATACTAAATAAATTTATTACATAAAACTCCAAGAGTACTGAATAATTACACAAAGAAACAAGCAGAGTTAGTTGGGAGGAAATGGGACCAATAAACCTTCCCCATTTCCAGTTGGAAGACAACGAGTGTCAGCATTCATAACTTCACTCCAGGGAGAATTGACGAACGGATATGAATGACAAACTTTCAGTCTTATCCTCAATAATAAATGTGGTGACAATAATATTTATTTTTTTATTATTTTATTTTTAATTATATAAAATAAATATTTTATACATATAAATACATTTATATAATTTAGTTTTTCTTTTTTAAAATGAATCTAAAATAAATAAATAAAAATTATATTTATCTCTTATGGTCTATTTTTATTTCTTACTTACATACTTTTAATTGCAATAATTCATTAAATATTAATTTTTATCTATATTACTTAATAAAGCCAATTCAAATTTTAATACAATTTTTACACTTTCAAAAATACTCACGAACCAACTGTATCTCTAATATAGCTTAAGAAATATAATTATAAAATCATTTAAAAAATAACTGTTCATTATCTGCCCCTTAACTACCCACTAATATCTCTCTTCTCAAAAGCATCCGAAGTTGGGCAATCTGAAGTTGGGTGGAAGTGAGATTGTGGAAGGGAGAAATTTGAAAATTTTCAAAGGCTTCAAGAAAATTTGTATGGGATGCAAAGAGGCGACCAAGAACATTTTCCAGAATGGAGTTGAGAGAGCAGATCTAGAGACGGCGAGACATGATAGAGAAGTGTAAGGGTGAAGAGATATTAATTTATTGTGAGATTTTAATTCATAACAGTGAGTTTTTGTAGTTTGTTTTTAATTTTATTCTTATTTTTTTCCTATGAGAAGTCCTTTTTTCAAAATTCTCTTCCTTTTTTGTGTCCTTTCAAGGTTTTTTCTTTTCTTTTTTTTTTTTTTTTTTTTTTTGCTTTTTAAAAGGGTTGTAATGATGTGAAATTATTACAATCTTCTATTAAAATTAATTTTAAATGCATTTTACAAGATTCTTTTTTATTTTACACTCTTCGAACATGGAGGATTACTTGAAAAGTTTGAAAACAATTTTATACGTCCATTGTTTTTTTTAGAACTATGACAAAATTTACAATAAAACAATTCTATTAGCTAACCAGAGCAACTGATAAATTATTTTTAGAATTCTAAATTGACAGTAGTATTTTATTTACTTGAAATTATTGTATGTGTATTACTATTAGTATAAAAATAACAATAAAATTTATATATAAAATTGTGTTTGATATCAAATAAATCTATTATTTTTAAATATTTTAAAATTAATTTAAATTGTGCACCTATCACGTGTGGCTCAGCCACGAGTATTACATTATGTGTACTTTCTGTTAGTATTACTTTTTTTAAACTAATTTTAATATATTCAGGCTCACATTCTGCTCCCATTTTTTAAATTTTCATTTCTCCTTAAATTATGTGTACTTTATAAAATTTACATTATGTGTACTTTCTAAAATTATTATTTAAAAATTATTTTATAAAAATAAATTTTAAAAACAGTTTTCTAAATTTTTGAAAAGAAAAATTACATTTGATACATTATTTTTAGAAAACTTATTCGTAACCCTAACTTGCTCAAATCTAACAACCGGAAGAGAAAGGCACGCCGCCGGCAACGCCATTAACGACCAAGGCACGTCGTCGGCGATTGTGTTTGCAAAAACAGAGGACGATAGTTGCCCGTTTCACACGCAGATGCTCTCTAGGGTTTCATGAACCGCGACTGAGAGGTCGCGACGCTCGACGACGACGTAGACGTGCAGACGGCCACGGCGACTAAGGAAGTGGCGTTGTAGCGTGCCTCAACGACGATCTAGACACGCAGACGACAACGGCGATGACGATTGAGAAGTTGCGATGCTCCTTAGGATTTCGACGACGGCGACTGAGAGGTCGCAATGCTCTCTACCATAGCTTGACGGCGGCGATGCGAGCATAACGACGCTGAGAGATCAACGAGGACGTCGAGAGATCAATGACACTGTCGAGAGACCCACTAACAACGATAAACGACTGTGTTGCTTCGCAACAACAATGATGAGGAGTGCATCGATGCTCTCTGTATTAATTTTGTAAGCAAAAAATCAAACGTAAAAATTGAAAACATATTTTTCATGTTTTCAAAAAAGACTCAATTTTTAATTCAGTGTTTTCTCTATTTTTGAAAAATAATTTAAAAAATTGCTACCAAACAAAGTGTTGAAAATTTTGTATTTGTAATTCTTCAAAAAAATTTTGAAAATGCAAACCAAACGGGACCTATTACCGCCCCGCCCCCATTCTAATTAGTACGAAATTAAAAGTAGATGTGGGCCCATTTCTTCAAGAGGTCGACTTGGATTATCAATTCATGGGTCGGATTCGTGATTCCGAATCCTGTGTCGGATAAAATGTTGTTTTCTTTCTTCTTGGATATGACAGCGAGGGGCCTAAGACACACGGTGGTCCCAGTTAGAATAATTGCTTATTTAATTATATATATATATATATATATATATATAATGATTTTAAAAATTTTTTCAGGATCTCATAAATTCTATTTGAAAACTCTAAACAGCATAATTTTTATTTTATTTTTTTAAAAAGAAATCAATTATTTGAGGTAATTTATTTATAGTAGTTTCTTGTTTTTTACTTTTATTAAAATAGCTAATATGGTCTTATTTCTTGTTTTTCTGCTGTAGTGTTAGGGTTAGCAACAAGATTTTGTTTTAGAGTAGATTTGATCTTTTTATTGAGAATATTATAATTATTTTATTTAAAATAATTAAGTATTTAAAATATAAATAAGTTTTTTTAAAAAAAAATAAAATAAAATAAGTTGTTTTTTTAAGATGCTATATAATATGGCGTAACAATTGACATTTTTTTGTAAAAGGAAAATATTTTTTCCCAAAATGGGCTTACTTTTTCAATTCTTATCATTGAGATAAATTGAAAGAAAAAAAAAATTTCTTGACAAAAGATAAAAAATGGTTAAAAAAAACTAAACTAAAATAAGTCATTAAGTCAAATTTATGTTTGCTTATTTTTGTAATTAATAAATTTTTTATTATTTGATTAAAAAAATACCTTGTCAATTTATCTGTTCAAGACGAAATGAAAATAAAAAATTATGATTAAAAAATAAAAAATAAATAGGAAAAACAAATTTAAATTTGTCAAATTTATGGCAAACAAGGATTAAAAATTCTAGGATAGAAGGTCACTAGCACTTTTTCCTGCCCATTTATAGCGCTTCCAATAATCAATTTAAGATGATAAAATTTGGAAGTGATATTTAGGCCTCATTTGGCAATTTAGCTTTAAGTTAAAATTTTTATTTAAAGTCATTTCGAGCTAAATAAGTAAAAAAATTTATTTAATTAATTGCATAAATAACTTTAAACCAAAAAATAATAAATTAAAAAATTTAGCTTAAAACAGCTTTAAGCCGAAAGACAAAGCGTTTAGCTTAAAGTTGTTATAATTTTTTTAAATTTATTTTGATAATTTTATGCCCAATATAAATCTTATTTGATAGATTTTGATGATAATATTTAAAATATAATTTTTATAAAAAATATATGTGTATAATAAAAGTTATGATATTTAAAAAAACATACAAATTTTGTATATAAAAAAGCATAGGCTAAAAGGCTAACTTCCTTTGGGTTGCCAAAAGAAATTTTTTAGTTTTTTAAATTTTAAATAAAAAAATAATAAAGTATATTATTTAAAATTCATTGCCAAAGGAGGCCTTATACTTCATTTTTAGTCTCTCTCGCCCCCATGGTTAAAAAAAAGTTTTAGAAGACACAAGATGTGATGATAGCGACTTTATCGAAAAGTTTTAGTCAGCACTTACTTTTGGAATATATAGTCGTATGCATTTTATAAATTTTTTACATATATTTATACAAATTATAAAAATTTATAACTAAAAAATTACATAGATTCATAAATGATAAACAATAACAAGAATTCATAAATTTAATTTTATGTTTTTTAATAAATTATAGTTACCTCTCCTAAAGTATTTAACAACAAACATTTATTATTGCTAAATGTCATAAATACATATCATATATTTTAAAAGATAAGGTATATATTAAAAAATAATTCGTGACTTTAAAGGAAGTGTGAATATTAATTCCCTTAGAATTTTCATGCACATTATTATTATAATTAAATTATTATTATTATTATTATTATTATTATTATTATTTTACCAATTGCACCATAATATATTTTACCATTTTATGCAATGAGCCAACATCTAAACTTAAAATCTTACTTAGGTTCCATTTGTTTTCACGAAAATATTTTCTGCGTTTATTGATATTTGTTACGATGAAAATTAAAAGTCAACATAAAATATTTTCTAAGTCAATGAAAAATAAATTAATTTTAGGCTATATTTGTTTCGACGTAAAATATTTTACCATAAAATATATTTTACATGTAAAATAATTTTGTAAAAATTAAATTTTTTTTTTGTATTTTTTGGTATTTGGTTAAAATTTTAAAAATGAAAATGAGAGATGATTCATGTAGAAACGATGCACCAAAGGCGATAAAGATTCGGGTGAAGGATTCTAAAGAATTTTGAAAAGATTTATGTAAAAATGATCTGCCTCTTATTTCCTCATTCTTATTTGCTAGAAGAATAACCAAAATACGACAAGAATTAGATAAAGGTTCCGAATGTATATTCTAAAATTAACTTACGAGTTAATTTTTTATAAGTTAAATTTAGTCTAATTAGGTAAAATGTTTTACTAAAAAATATATTTTACATATGTATTATCAGTTAAACAGTGAAAATAAAATAAAATATTTTACCCAAAAATATTTTACATCAAAACAAATAGAGTCTTAGTGAAAAACGTTTTTTACTTTTTTTAAAGCAGAAAATATTTTTCACTCTTACAATTGCACCATAGGCAATACAATCAATCTACCACCAGCACCACCAATCTACGATTTAGAGAGGCGAGGGTCCAAGAGTCCGAGTTCTCGAAAACTCAAGGTCTCAAGAATCTAAGGGTCTAGGGGTTTTGAGGTCCCGAGGGTCCGAGGGTCTAGGGGTTTGGAGTCTTAGGGATTCGGGGTTCTAGGGGTCCCAAATCCTAAGGGTCCTAAGGATCTCAGGGGTCCTAGGGCTCCTATGTGAGATCCTGTTCCGTTTCAATTTTGAGTTATACATATGTTTGACGTGCGTTTTAACATTTTTTCTTTAGCATGTTTATATGCGTTTTAATGCATGATTGAGTTTAAATATGCATGCATGGTTAGTTCCCAGGGTTGTTGGGAGTTACGATACGAATTTCAAAAAAAAAAGAGATTTTGGAGGTCTATAAATATCTTGAGTTTGATATTTTTAAAAGATATTTTTTCAAAATTTACTCGCTAAGTTTTATCCTTTTTCTCTCTACCCTCTCTTTAACTTCTCGGGGGCCCGGGACTTGATTTTTGGCAATCTAACTGCCGATCCTTGTTATTGGCACGGTGGTCTACGCATTCATTTGGACAGAATTTTATTCCGGCAAAGTTCAATTTTGCACGTGGATCGAGACGTCGAGTTTTTAACTGACCGAGATAGGATTGTAAATTCTATTGTCTTAAAGGGATATTGCGTGTAATCATATGCATTTTTATCATCTTGAAATGCATGAAAAGTTAATTTATGTTTTGAAAAGTCGGGTTTGGGTTCAAAATCATTTTCGGTTGGGTGAGCCGGTTTTGAGGCTTTTCATTCAGTGGTTTTTGATGGTATGAACTCGTGTATGTCCGTGGGTGTTAAAATATGTTGGTTGGTAGGTTTATATGTGTCTTAAAGCATCATAGTGAGTGTTTGAGAGTTTTGGGGCTTGGAATTTGAAACAAGGAATGTCTGGAGTGTTAGTGCACGCTGAGGGGCACTCAAACGCCAAGCGGGCGCTGAGCGAACGGTGCTCACTGTTGGAGAGGAGCCCAAGCGCCTAGCGAGCGCTGTGGAAGTAGGGCCATTTCTTAGCCGTTTTCTTTTGATCATATCTCCCTCATTCGGACTCGAAATTGGGTCATTTTTGTACTCAAATCAAAGCCCCAAAGTCTTCTTTCCAATGACACCTCTCTCACAATAAATTTTTTTTGTAGAAAACGTTATGATTAAAAAAGTGAGGGTATGTCAAAATTTCTTAATTTTATTTCATTCATTTTGGCCAAATGTTATATTTTATGTGTAAACCTTGTTTGTTTGGGATAAAAAGCATGTTTTACGCTTTTCTTGTTTTATTACATGATATGACTTGTGGATGTTTATAGTTTTCAAAAAGTGATTTGAAAACAGAGGGTTTGGAATTAATCTTTGGAGTTGAGTCTCAGCTTTTAAAATGTTTTTTTGAGAGTATGTTTTTACATGCTAGTAGATCTCCATGTGGATGGATTGGATCTCTTTTTATACATGGGTTTTTCATAGTTGAGATACGACTGGTTTTGAAATGTTTTTTATAAATGTATCGTGACAGTGGACGTGTTGAGTTGGGCTTCTATTGCTCTTTAGTGGAAGTTTAAAAATGTGCAAAGAGTAGGTTCACTACGGTTCTTCCGGTTAATTCCGGTAAACGTCGTTTGGATGCTTCTTCTATCGGTCACGAAAATTCGTAAAGAGTCGGTTGCCTCCATAAATGGCGTCATTGTTGTAACTCCGTATAGAACTTGTCAATATCTAGCAGGCCTTAAGTGGTTCAGGACTAGAGTAATGGGCAGGAGTCTATAGTTGTTACCTTTGTCCATGTGTGTAGCAGAGTCGGTACATAGAATTTTATTTTATCTCTTTCTCCTTGGCTGTGTGGCCCGAGTGAAGCATACTATTTTATTACTGTTTTTCCTTAACTGTGGCATGATATCTGTATTGATGATATACATGGTTTTAAGGACAAAAAACTTGTGGTTTTTAAGAGAAAAATCTTTTGGCTCTTGTGGTTGAGTCTTTATATTTATGATTGCATATCTTACTTTACAGCTTTATGGTCTGTTCCTATTAGGCTTCGGCTCACGGTGTGAGATTTTTTGCAAACTACTTTCAGGTGAATATGAGGAGTTGACTTAGATGCCCGTGGTGACAGAAAACTTACTGTAGTTTTTTCTATTTTCGAGACATGTAGTTTTACATGCGATGCTTGTTTCTGAACGCGAGTTTTGCACGCTATGAGGTGATATACTTGTGCATGTATGGAATTGTATGTTTATTGTTTATGAGAGATGAACCTTGGATACTCTTTTATCTAAATGTTGTATATTTTGAGTTGATGATTTTTCAACTACAAATCTTATTTTCTTAAATGGTGTTTTGGTGAGTTTTTGCGTGACCTTGGTGTTTAGGGTGTGATAACTTGGTATCAAAACTCTGGGTTCGAATACCTAAGAGTCAAGGAAAAGAGAGTACATCACCTTATGAGGATGACCTTTGTGAGGATGTGCGTGTGCTTGATTGCTTGTGTTTTAGCATTTTGTAGCATAAGCATGAATGCCTGTTTAGCATGATAGCTTGTGGTGTATATGTGGGTATGGAGGTTGGACCTTAGGATTGATTAGTCTTGCCTTCGGGCATTTGGTTTAACCAACTTGGAACCAAGTTAGAAATGCGTTTCGCGGACGTGATTTCTAGCAAGAAATTTAAGTAGGTTATCCAGAGTGATGCGTCATTCTTGTTGGTTCTCCTTGGTATGTGAGATGTGCTGACATGATCTTAAGTGGCTATGTGTTAGCATGCTTATGTGTATCATGTTTTGTATGTTAGCAATAACATATTGTATGGAAGCTTATCCTGTTATGTTGCTTTCGTATAGAGTTATGTCCACGCAGGGAGGACTAGGCCGTGGTCAAGGCCGTAGCCGTAGTTCTGGCCGGAGGGATGTTCCAGTCCCAGATATTGGGGATGCTAATGCACCCCAAGGACCTGTTGACGGAGTAGGTTTGTTGCGTGAGATGGTAGACTCCATCTGGCAGCTGGCTGAGGCCTCTAGGGGAAGAGAGAGTGTAGCCGAATCGAGGGCGATGGTCGCAATGCGCGAGTTTTGACGTCTGGACTCTCCTACTTTTTCTAGGGATCGCAATCCTACGGTATCCACGGAATGGCTAGAGCTGGTTACCAGGATCTTGGACACGCTTCAGATAGAGGAGGAGGATCTGAGGGTTACTTTTGCTGCCTTTTAGTTGAGGGGGAGTGCTCACATGTGGTGGAAGTTTGCCAGGACTGCAGTAGGAGGCACTTGGGAGGCATTCACAAAGGTATTTCTGGAGAAATACTTTTCGGCGACTTTGAGGGATCGCTACAGAGAAGACTTCCTCTTTTTGACTCAGAGGATGATGACAGTGGTCGAGTATGAGGCTGAGTTTAGTAGCTTATCTTAGTTTGCACAGGAGATTGTGCCAACTGATGAATTATGAGCTAAGAGGCTCGATAGGGATTTGAGGCCCGCTATCAGAGATCGAGTGGCGACATTCAGGATGTATGTTTTTACAGAGTTAGTGGAGACCGCCATGAAGGTGGAAGACACTTTGAATGAGACACGCAGGGTCAGAGACAATAGGAGTCAGCAGGACGGGGGACGTGCACAATCTCGGGGACACACGGACAAGCGTCAACGGACATCTGGTCTGAGTTCATATCCAGTGGGATCGTATCAACCGCAGTCTTCGGCATCCTCGCCTTCCATAGTCTCAACGGGAAGGTCGGAGCAGAGAGAGCTCGTTTGTTACAGATGCAGACAGCCAGGGCATCGTGCAACAGAATGCCGGAGTCAGCGCCTGTTCAGGCAAAATCGCAGTCGCAGGTGTAGGGGAGGGAGCCAGTGGTATGTTTTGAGTGCGGCCAATCTGGGCACATCCGTAGGAACTGCCCCAGAGGAGGGAGTATCTGGAGTACAACTGGAGCACCTGTTACTCCATCTGCCCAAGGATGCCAGCTATTTAGATTTGTAGAAAGGGGCGCCTTAGTATAGTCGGGCAGGCAATCGACAGTTCAGGGCCACAATGGACAGGCCAGAGCATATGTTATTGCAGATCCCAGATCATCTAGAGCATCGGTAGTACCCGATACTACTACTACCACATCCATGATCAGAGGTACTCTCCTAGTCTTTAGATCATGGGACAGTGTTCTTATCGACATGGGAGCATCGCATTCGTTTATTTCTTCTGCTTTTGCATCTGCATTGGGATTGAAAACGAATTTGTTAGGTAGTGCCTTGAGCGTGGAGGCCCCAGTCAGCGGGAATGTGACGTTGAGTCGTGTTTGTAGATCCTGCGAGTTAGAGGTCGCCGGCCGTTATTTAGAGTTTGATTTTATCATTCTAGGCATGACCACATTCGATGTCATCCTAGGAATGGATTAGCTGATCACCTATCGTGCCTTCATCGATTGCGATCGACGGAGGGTAACAATTTGTACACCCGCCGGAGATTGTTTTTGTTTTGTGGGCGACCGGGATGAGGGTTTAATGTCTATGCCCGATGCTGTGTGAAACCAGGGCAACCTGGGTTTCCTCTTTTTAGCTCTCATGTTGGATGAGATGGATGGGGTTCGAGGAGAGTTACCTCCAGTGATTTACGACTATCCGATGTCTTTCCTGACGATCTGTTCGAGTTTCCACCGAGCCGCGAGATAGAGTTATCTATTGATCTAATTCAAGGAGCTGCTCCCATATTTATGTCGTCTTATCATTTTGCACCAGCTGAGTTGCGTGAACTCAAGGTATAGCTTCAGGAGTTACTGGACAGGGGGTTTGTACACCCGAGTACTACACCGTGGGGAGCTCCTTCTCTTTTTGCTAAGAAGAAGGATGGATCCTTGCGATTGTGTATTGACTACCAGAAGCTGAATTAGGTTACAGTGAAGAATAAGTACCCGATGCCAAGGATAGATGATTTATTTGATCAGTTGAAGGAGGCGAGTTGTTTCTCAAAGATTGACTTGAGATCAGGATACCACCAATTGAGGATTAGGGACGAGGACATAGCGAAAACCGCCTTTTGGACTCGCTATGGTCACTATGAGTTTCTGGTCATGCCGTTTGGTCTGACGAACGCTTTTACCACATTTATGAGTTTGATCAACCGGATCTTCCATCCTTATCTAGACAGTTTTGTGGTGGTATTTGTGGATGATATTCTTATCTACTCACCCACTATGGAGGTGCACGAGGATCACTTGCGTATCGTTCTACAGACTCTGAGAGAGCATCGCTTGTATGCGAAGTTTGAGAAGTGCGAGTTCTGGATGTCTGAGGTGAGATTTCTTGGACACGTAGTGTCGATAGACAGAGTAGCGGTGGATTCATCGAAAACTGATGCTGTGACGGGTTGGGAATGACCAAAGAATGTCTTTGAGATTCACAGTTTTCTGGGTTTAGCAAGTTATTGTCGACGGTTCGTGAAGGTTTTGCAAAACTTGCCGCGTCGATGATGAGTCTTGCGAGTCGGCATTCCAGGAGTTGAAGATGAGGTTGACTAGCGTGCCAGTGTTGATTATTCCAGAGCGAAGCTTGGGGCATACAATGTACGGTGATGCATCACATGACGGCTTAGGCTGTGTCTTGATGCAGGGAGGTAAGGTTATAGCCTATGGTTCTCGGTAGTGGAAGTCGCATAAGAAGAACTACCCAACACACGATCTGGAGTTGGCAGCCGTGATCTTTGCCTTGAAGACATGGCGTCACTATCTTTATGGTGAGCACTTTTCGATTTTCTCCAATCATAAGAGTCTGAAATACTTATTTTCGCAGAAGGACCTGAACTTGCGCAACGACGATGGATGGAGTTGTTGAAAAATTATGATTTTGACTTGTAGTACTATCTAGGGAAGGCCAATGTCGTGGCTGACGCTCTCAGTAAGAGATCTCACCGGTCATTAGCTTCTGTGGCTATACGCGAGTGGGACATGCTTGGAGAGATTATGGAGTTTGATCTGTATCTCGAGGAGACAGCGACTGGTGCTACCTTGTTTTTCGCAGTTTCACGACCTGCGTTGATTACACGTGTGCTACAGGTTCAGCAAACTGATCAAGAAGCTCAGATGATACGAGATCGTGTTGCTAGAGGAGAGGACACAGCTGGATGGGTTGTGAGTTCAGATCAAGGTTTGAGATTGGCTGAAAGGTTGTTTGTACCGGAGTCATGCCATGCCGATCTACTACATGAGTGCCATCATTCTCGTCTTGCAGTGCACCCAAGAGGCACGAAAATGTACCCTGACTTGCGTCGTCGGTTCTGTTGGATAGGGATGAAGAAGGATGTGATCCAGTTCGTCTCTTGGTGCCTTACTTATCTGAAAGTAAAGCCAGAACACTAGTGTTAGCCCAAGGGCTTCGTTAATTAATTTTGTCAATTTTTATAATTCATTTTCTATATATATATATATATATATATTTTATTGTCTTTAATTGATTAATGATTCTTATCTCCAAATAAAGTGTTAACCCAAGTTGAACAATCAAGGTTGGCTCATTAGCCAAAAAGGTATGACTTGATTCAAACACTTAAGATTTCTGTAAAAAGAATTATTCTTCTGTGTTGACTGAAACACAAGTCAAATTTCTTGAGGCAATAATCACTTGAATCTTTTCAAGTATGTTAAGCTTGATTTTGATCAAATTGCTTTAACACCCTAACCTTGCATCAAGTTGATCCTCAGGAAATAAAATGGCTGTATCAACACAAAAGCATTTTGTGTCAACACAAAAATAGCACAGAAGCAACAGGGACTCTTTTGGAGTCGACACAAACCAGAGTGTGTCGACACAAAAGTGTTAAGTCTTTTGATTTCAGAAAGGTTGAGTCGACCCAAATAGAAAACGAGTCGACACAAATCAACCGAGACTGCCTGCAGCAATTTTGGTGTCGACCCCACGAACAAATC
>JAOTRH010445412.1:0-31792 GCA_034768845.1 Heliamphora exappendiculata
TATATATATGATGAAGTTAGGGATCTACAGTACCTGAACAGTTCAGAACACGTCCACGTATGTCTGTACAAAAATAGGGTGAGATACTCGTCGGTGACTATCATCGATGGTCCTCCGAAAAGGAAGTTAGGCAAAGCTTTAGAGAGTGAAAGCTTGAGAGAACAATTTGATAGAGGTTTGGCTAATGATAATAGAATGCATACATTTACCTTCTAGCATGTAGGCTATTTATAGCAAAAAATATACTTGACCCGTTTTGGGGGGTTCAATCCGATTCGAGCAGTTCAGATTGTCATCTCTCTCTCTCTCTCTCTCTCTGTGATTAAAACTCAGTTGTTAGTTTGATGGTGATTTATCATTGCTATCATTCTTATCTTTCTGGAAGTCTCTTTTGTCACGTTAAGATGTCCATCGGTACCCAGACTTAGTTTGGGCTAAATGAATCATCCCTGACACCCTAGCCATAGGATTGGTTCAACTAGTACTGATCTCTTATCATGAGAGTCACATTTTGATAAGTGTATTATAAGCACTGATTACCATATATTAAACTGCAAGCTTAGTTTTCGAAGTCTCTCAATACATGTTGCTCGGCCGTGGCTACCGAACACTTTCTCTTCTAGACCTCGGCTATAAACCCTCCATGGGGTTCAGGTCGGATCTCATGACTGATGCTCGGCCTCACCTGCCCCGAGCTCCTACAAGCTCGGTAGCCCTTGCTCTGGTGCTTGACCCCCCTTTACCGAGCGAAGATGGGCATATTCGATGTGTAGTATCATGGCTAGGTGGTCTGCGGCACTGTACAGCATTCCATGTGGACGTCATGTGGCCCTGCTCAGAATTTGACCCATCTCATTATGTTTATCTAAATTGAAATAAAGTATAAAAAATAATTTAAAGAATTATTAATTTTTTAATCTTTAGATAAGGAGGGACAATAATTTATAAGGTGATAAATAATCTTAAGGGGGAAGTGGTATAAATAATTTCATGAATATCATATTATTAGTTTTCAAATATAGAAAATATATAGTATAATTTTATGTACAAAACATGGAACTAAAAATCAAGAAGAAAATTTTTAAAATATAAATTATATATATATTTTTAGTTGAGTCTAATCCTTAAGGTCGCTAAAACAAGTATAGTGCTTGTTTGGCTACCAGCTTAAAGCAAAAGTGGTTCAAACTTTTTTGAGGCCTAAGGCAAATTTTTTATTAAAATCTAATTTTTATATAATAAATTATTTTATTAAAATTATTTTTTCTCTTTTTAAGAAAAAAGTAGTAATTAAATATTTAGCCATGATTTTGCTAGTAAAATGTTTATCAAGATTTTTGTTTAAGAGTAAATTAATTTCTCTGTTTTCTTTTTTATTTTAGATTTTGCATACTCAATATTTAATTTTTTTAGTTAACGTATTTATAAATAAAACAAATACAATTTATAATTGAATAATACAATTTGGTGAGTGATGATGGATAACGATTCTTTAATTGACTCAAATAACTTAATAATTATAATTTTCAAAATCAAACTAATAATAATCAATAGATTATAGAACTTTTTATTTTTAAATATTTGAAAATTTACATAATACATATAATAAAATAAAAATGACATAAACATTTTTAATTTAAAAAGCTAATTTTTTTGAATTTTATAATATTTTTACTTATCACTTTATTTTAAATAATATATATTTATAATGTATAAACATATTATAATAAAAGAAATTCTTCCTTCATATGAGACCTTAGGCAAGCACCTCACTTGCTTAGGAGTTGAGTTGACCCTGACTTCAAGTCAGTTTTTTGCTTTTAGCTAAAAACTCCAAAAGTTAAAAAATTACATTTTCTAACATCTAAATTTTAGCCTATTTGCTTTTAGGTTTGTTTACTTTTCTCATAACAATTTTTAATTTTACCGTCTTTCATCTATACTATATTTTATAAAAGAAGAACACCCACTTGGTGTTCCCCCAAAACGAAGCTGTATGGATTTTTGGTTGCCTAAAATGCTCCTAAAGTAACTACCCATCTATCCATTTAAAAATTAGTATGTAACTATACACTTTTACTTTATTTAAAAAATAGTAAGTGCTCACTTTTACCCAATCTGCAAACATACTTGCACCGATATGTATTATTTTTATTTTTATTTTTTTGTTGTTGCACACGCATCGCGTGTGCCTAGGCCTGCATTACTTTTCGTTTTTTTGTTTGGTTGGACACGCATCGCGTGTGCCAGGCACGAGTATTAAATTAAACAAATTCTAACTAAATAATTCTACTCCAGTGCACGTCTATTAAACAACTCGGTTAATTTATGTAAACATGTCACGTTCAAAAATCACGAATACACGAAAAGATAGGATTTTACTAGTAAAATAATCAACTAAAAATGATACAGCTTTTGAAATTAAAAGAGTATCCAAGGTTCATCTCTCAATACAACATACATATTGTCCCATACATGCATAATACATCGTCTCAAGGCTTACAAAACACGCCTTCAGAAACAGGCAACGCATGTAGGACTACATGATCTCATAACAAAAGAAAAACTAAACAAGAGTCTTCCGCCACCACGGACACTTCTATATCAACTCTACGTGATCATCTTTTTAAGGTTTTTTAACTCAATATAAGTTTTGATAAATTGTTTTGCATGAGTTATTAATAATCCTATGGTCAATCTAAGGTCTCCTATGAGCTTTTACAAATATGATCTTTGGTTTTGAACTTACATAAGTTCCTAGATTCAATACACTTGAAATTCTTCGAGTTTTTCAAGTCATTTTCTTTTCTTATTGGTTTTCTCATACTTTATGGATTTTAGCCGCTTGAATATGATCTTCATACTTCATGGCTTCCATTTGCGTTCTCAATTGTGCGTAATGTTGAACTCCTGTAAACTCACTTAATTGTACAATTAGAATATTTTGTTTTTCATCATCAAAACGGATGCTGAAACCTTGTTTAGGCCAACAATCTTCTTCTTTTGGATGATGACAAACAACGAGTAAAATGAGGTTGCCTTTACAAGGCTCCCCCTCACAATATGCATATAAATAAGATATTCAACAATTCAAGTGATAAACATTTAAGTTCAAATTGACCAAAAACTCCCCATGTATATCATATCCCCCCTTTTGGCATTTTTTAATCATTAAATTAAGTGCATACTCTCCCTCTTTTTCTTATATCAAAAGGATTATTAAAATGATATTCATTTTGCTCAAACATTCTCCCCCTTTTGACATCATCGAAAAGTAGAAGCTCAAAAATAAAATTCATTTAAAAATCATTCTCCCACTTTTTGATATAGCATTATTTTGACATTAATCAAGATAAATTCTCTTTTAGAAAATCAATTATCAAAATAATATCAATTTTTATTTATGGGTAGAAATAAAAATACATTCATTAAGCATTCTCCCATTTGTTTTTGTATAAATCACTAAAAATCATTATTTGACACCAAAAGATACAAACTTTTTATGAAAATACCGAAATAAATCAATGGTAATGCATAGGTACAAAAATACAAATGGCTTCTAAATATACTATGTATGCATAGGTTGAAATCTTGTGCTATAACTTAAAACTTTTAGGACACCAATGCCACATATATTTCATTGAATAAACCTATGATTTCAAGTGCATAATATCTTTCATTATATTACCAATTGAAATAACAAAAATATTTTCACTCTATTTCAATTTAACAATTGATGTGCAAGAAAAATATTATAATACTCATCAAATTTTAAAGAGTATAATTTCTTTCATATCATTTCTATTAAAATTAACTCAAATCATACCAATTAAAAGGATAAGAAAATTTTTTCTTTTAATGATTGAACAATCAATATGCATGAAAAAATTATGATCCATTAACTATAAACATTAAAAAAAAAAACTTTTCTCCAATGTATAGCACATAATACCATTGTTATGACTTTTTAGAAAAAGATATCAAATGTTGCTCAAAAAGTCATTTTTAATTTTCATTCAAATCTGATACTAATTGATATAAATTATGGGCACAGATTTAATCTTATGAATTTCAAAAGATGTAAATACATTCTTAATACATGAAATTCATTTATGACAAAAAGATATAAACATTTAGAGCGCATTGTCTTTATACCTAATGAGTGTGAAGATTGTGTATGAAAGAATTTTCTTAAGCATAGCACATTATATTCATGATTTATTTTCATATTAATGACTTTCAAAAAGATATATATCTAATTTTTAAGAAATAAGTCATTCAAAAAATTCTATAAAAAATGAGTAGTCACACATGCGCTAGAGCACATTGTCATTTGTGCTAGAGCACATTAAGTGCTGTCCATTTGTGCTAGAATACATTGTGTTCTTTCCAAGATGTACAAGAGCACATTGCTATATTTATGATCCAAAATGATGTATATTCATGCAAGAATTCATTTATCATATCTATTTATGACAAATAAGTGATAATTGTTAAAAAACAATATCATGAATTATGAATTTAAGAAAGATGAATATCTATTTTTGATGCAAAAATTTATTTATGATAAAATGATAGATATTTTGAGCACATTTGCATTTGTGACAACATGATTATGAACAATTAGAGCACATGTCATAAAACTAGAAACAATATAAATATTAACGAAGATAGAAAGAATTGTGTCATGAGAGTATTAACTTTGTCAAGTCTCAAGTGATATACCATTTTGAAGCTTTGACTTACATCCCACAAATGTTTTGGATTTCCACTTATATGATTTACTAGTTTGTTTGAGTGGAAGCATTCAAGCACCTACAAAACAAATTTAGGTGGGATCTTTTGGTACCCATACCTTATTGGGTCCATGAGGGTAAGTATCAAATAATTTTTTTATCAAAACATTTTCTTCCTCTATAAGGGCAATTATATGAAGCCAATGACTTATTTTTACTACAATAAGAATTTAATTCATTTGAAGTACTTGTAGTGTTAGAATTTACCTCATCATTTCTATGAGCCATAAAGCAAAGATCATCGCTTAAATCTTCATTTGAAGTGCTTGACTCAAGTTCATCCCATGTTGTGGTCTTCATAACTTTCTTCTTCTTCCTTTTAGAATCATTCGAGCCTTGGAATCTTTTAGTAATTTTCTTGTCTTTCTTTAAGGATTTTTCAAGCTTTCTAGTGATGAATTCCAAATCAAGATCTTCATTCTGTTCATCACTAGAGCTCTCTTTTGATGCTTTGAGGGGGACTATCATTTTTTCTTCATTAAACTCATTTATCCGATCATGGAGCACCATCTCATAAGTGAGGAGTGACCCGATGAGTTCATCCAAAGTCATCTTCTTTAAATCCCTAGCTTCTGTGATGGCCGTGGCTTTAACTTCCCATGCCGGTGGTAAACCCCTAAGAACTTTTCTCAACAATTCATACGAGGGGTAAGTTTTTCCAAGAGCATTTAAAAAACTAATGATATTAGTGAAACGAGCATACATATCCAAAATTGTTTCATAAGCATGCATTTTGAACGACTCGTATTCACTAGTTAATCTATCTATTTTTGAGTTCCTAACATTCTCGGCTCCTTCGTAAGTGATTTTAAGCTTTTTTCAAATTTCTTCAGCACTTATACAAGTCATAATTTTATTATATTCATTTGCATCTAAAGCGCAATATAAAGCATTAATAGCACTTGAATTAATTTGCAAAAGCTTCATATCATTGTTATTTAATTCATGGTTAAGTTAGGAACTTTATTTCCATCTATTATTTTTATGGGAACATAATTGGCATTTACTATAACTTTCCATTCATGTCAATTCATGGTTTGAATGAAGATTTTCATGCGTTGTTTCCAAAAAGTATAATTTTCACCACAAAACAACGGAGGTCGAGTGGACGAATATCCCTCACCAAAAGGAGATGCACTAATTAGAGTCATGGATCTTTTCACAAAATTTTCTTAAGAAAAATGTGACCCGCTTTGATACCAATTGTGAGTGTAGGTGCAATTCCAAGAGGGGGGTGAATTGGGTATTTAAAATTTTGTGCCAATATTGACCCAATTAAACATGCAATCCCAAATGTCCACAAGTATTCTCTAAAAAAGAAACTCAAGTAAATATAGAATTTAAAGTGCGGAATTAAAGAGAGAGTTGGAGAGATATGACACCAAGATTTATAAGGTTCGGCGCATCGGCCTACGTCCTTGCCTCAAGCAACACCACTTTGAGGATTCCACTAGTTCCTCCTTCAATATGCGGAGATTCCTCTCTCCTTCAAATAGGCGGAGAAGTCTCTATTGAGAATATCCCCTTCTCAAGTTACAATCCCTCCTTATAGGTGAAAATACCTCTCTTGAGAAATTTCCTTCTTAAGCACAAGATTCAAACTCGAATCTTGATTTACAAAAAATTGTAGAAACAAGAGATGTACAAGAAAATTACTCTCTTAAAAAGTAGAAGAATACACAATGAAAACACACAATAATTCACTCCCAAAGAATATAGATATGAAAGTTCAATGGAGAATTCTAATGGATTATACTCTCTTTCAATGAAATTATGAAAAGTATGATAATTTAGATCAAGAATTGAAGTACCAAGAGAGTATAGAAGTGGGAGAGATGAGGGATGATTGAATATGAGGTTTAGATGACCATTTATAGCAAAAAAATTCGAGAACTAGCCGTTGGGGGTATTTGAATATTTAATTCCAAAGTCAAACTAATCGTTATAACCCATATTTTGACTTCCAGGCATTTTCAGTCGACTGACCTAAGAGGTTCTGTCGACTGGGCCTCAAAGAACCTTGAAAAATAAAACCAGAAACATTTTCAGTCAACTGGGGCATCAATTTCAGTGGACTGAATCAGTTTTTTGGGCTTTCAGTCAACTGAAGAAGGAATTCCATCGCCTGACTTGGACTGTAGAATTTTTCCAACTTCAAACGATGATATCTCCTTCATCCGGACTCCGAATGAGGTCATTTTTGTGTTCAAATTGAAGCCCCGGAAGTCTACTTTCCAATGGTTCAAGGCTCGTGTCAAAATTCATTTTGTACAGAAAGTTATGGCCAAAATACAGAAGGTATTTCATTTTTCTTTAAACACTTTTTGCATATTTTTTGCCAAACTTTTTTTGAAACTTGTTTCTCATCTTTTTAGGGTTTTTTTTAACTCAATATAAGTTTTGATAAATTGTTTTGCATGAATTATTAATAATCCTATGGTCAATCTAAGGTCTCTTATGAGCTTTCACAAATATGATCTTTGATTTTGAACTTACGTAGGTTCTTAGATTCAATACACTTAAAATTCTTCGAGTTCTTCAAGTCCTTTTCTTTTCTTCTTGATTTTCTCATGCTCCATGGATCTTAGTCGCTTGAATATAATCTTCTTGCTTCATGGCTTCCATTTTGCGTTCTCAATTGTGCGTAATGTTGAACTCCTGTAAACTCACTTAATTGCATAATTAGAACATTTTGTTTTTCATCATCAAAACGAATGTTAAAACCTTGTTTCGGCCAACATTGGCGAATCACAGTAATCTTCTCTGTCGTTTTTCGTACCAAGTCGGGTCTCAAAACTGTGGTCTCTCTCACATCTATCCAACACACAGGTGACCTACACGACTTACCATACAAAGCCTTACACGGTATCATCCCAATACTGGACTGATAACTGTAGTTGCATGTAAACTCTGCCAACAGTAGATGATCTTCACAAGAACCCAAAAAATTAAATACATAGGCAGTCAACATATCCTCCAAAATCTATATGGTCCTCTCAGACTGTCCGTTCGTCTGTGGATGAAATGCAGTGCTGAATGTCAGGCTCGTCCCCAAACCCACTTGACGACTCTGTCAAAAACGCGATATAAACGCAGAATTATCTCACGGACATACAACCTATCTAGTCTGTCCACTGAATCCTTCACGTGAAGGAAAAAAAAGTGTGTAGACTGCGTCAATCTATCAACCACAATCCAAACAGCATCATGTTCATTAGCTGATCTAGGAAGTCGTGATACAAAATTCATCGTGATGTTCTCCCACTTTCATTCTGATATCGACAACAGCTGTAACAATCTTGCCGGTTTATGATGTTTCACCTTTACTTGCTGACAAGTAAGGTACCAGAAAATGAACTGAATCACATCCCTCTTCATTCCATTCCACCAGAATTAACGGTGCAGATCATGGTACATCTTCGTGCCTCTTGGATGCACTGCAAGACGTGAATGATAAAAATCATGTAATACCTCGGCATGGCACGACTCTTATATAAATAATATTCCTGTTAATCTCAAACTCTGATCTGGGCTCACAACCCATTTCGCAGTGTACTTCCCACTGATAATACGATCCCGTATCATCTGAGCCTCCTGATCTATTTGCTGAATCTCTAGCACACGTGTAACCAATGCAGGTCGTGAAGCTACTGAGAACAAAGTCGCATCTCTCCTTGTCTTCCCGAGACATAGATCAAACTCCCCAACCTCTCCAAGCATTTTCTATTCTTGTATAGCCATGGAAGCTAATGAACCATGAGATCCCCTACTAAGAGCATCGGCCACGACATTTGCCTTCCCCAGATAGTACTGCAAGTCAAAATCATAGTCTTCTAACAACTCCATCTACCGTCGTTGGCGTAGATTCAGGTCTTTCTGTGAAAATAAGTATTTCAAGCTCTTGTGATCAGATAAAACCTCAAAGTGCTCACCATAAAGATAGCGCTGCCATGTCTTCAAAACAAAGACTACGGATGCCAACTCCAAATCATGTGTCGGATAGTTCTTCTCGTGAGTCTTCAACTGTCGAGATTCGTAAGCCACAACTTTATCTTCCTGCATCAGAACATAACCCAAATCATCATGTGATATGTCATAATACATTGTGTAACCTAAACCTCGCTCAGGAATAATCAACACTGGTGCACTGGTCAATCTCTTCTTCAACTCTTGGAACGCCAACTCACAGGACTTGCTCCAAACAAACATAACTCCCTTCCGCGTAAGACGCGTTATCGGCGCAGCAAGTCTAGAAAAATCCTTCACGAACCGTCAGTAGTAGCTTACCAAACCCAGAAAGCTGCAGATCTCAAAGGCATTCTTTGGTCATTTCCAATCCGTCACTGCATCAGTCTTCGAAGAATCCACTAATACTCTCTCTTTTGACACCACGTGTCCAATAAACCTTACCTCAGGCATCCAAAACTCACATTTTTTGAACTTCGCATACAGACGATGCTCTCTCAAAAGCTGAAGAACAAGTCCGAAAGTCATCAATCCTCGGCATAGGATACTTGTTCTTCACCGTTACTTGATTCAGTTTTCGGTAGTTAATGCACAACCTCAAAGATCCATCATTCTTTTTAGCAAAAAGAGCTGGAGCTCTCCACGGCGGCGTACTCGGACGTACAAACCCCTTATCAAGAAACTCCTGAAGCTGAACCTTAAGTTCTCGCAACTCAGCCGGTGCAAAGCGATAAGATGGCATAGAAATGAGAGCAGCTCCCAGAACCAAATCAATAGAAAACTCTATCTCACAACTCTGACGAAAACTCGAATAGATCATCCAAAAAGATATCTGGATAATCACAACCCACATAGGGTAACTCCCCTCGAACCCCAACCGTCCCATCCAACATGAGAGCAGAAAAGAGGAACCCCAAATTCCCTCGATTTCGAGCCTCACCGGGTATAGACACCAAACCCTCACCCCGATCGCCATTTAGACAAAAGCAATCACCCTTAGGCATACAGATCAATACCCTCCATCAATCTCAATTTATGAAGGCATGATATGTGGTCAGCCAGTCCATCCTTTGGATGATATCAAACATAGTCATGTATAGAATGATAAAGTCAGACTCTAAACAACGATTTGCGACTTCCAACTTGCAAGATCTACAAACTCGACTCAACACCACCTTCTCACTGACCGGGGTGTTAACGCTCAACGCACTACCCAACGAGTCTGTCTCCAACCCTAATGCAGATGAAAATGTAGAGAAAATAAAAGAATGCGATGCTCTCATGTCGATAAGAATACTGACCCATGATTTATATACTAAAAGAGTACCTCTAATCATGGATGGAGTAGCTACTGCATCGGGTATGACCAGTGCTTTGGTATCAGTAAGGACATATGCTTTGCCCTGCGGTGCTCTGATCTATCCACTGTGACCCTGGGCCGTCGAATGCTTCACAGACTGTACTGAGGCACCACCTTCCACAAACCTAGACGTCTGAGCCCTAGGTTGCTGATAAATCTATCATCCCTGTGCAGGCAAAACAATTGGTGCTCCTATCGTACTCTGTACACTCCCTCCTCGGGGATAGTACCTACGAATGTGCCCTGACTAACTGCACCCAAAACGTACTGATGGCTCTCTCTCATGTGACTGAACAGGCGTGGAACTCTGAACCTGGCCATTCAGCGGGCACTCCTTAGCGCAATGCCCTAGTTGTTTGCATTGATAACAAGTGAACTCTCTCTGTTTCGGCCTTCCCATCGACACCACTGAAGGTGTGGGTGTAGAAAACTATGGCTGATATGATTCCACAGGATGATAACTCAGACCAGACGACCTTTGGTGCTTTTTCACGCGCCCCTAGAATTGTGCATCTCCACCGCCCAGCTGGCTCCTACTCTCGCTAACCCTACAGCTCTCTGCCATTGCATTCTCTACTCGAATAGCGGCTTCCACAACCTCAATGTAAACTTGAAAATCCAACGCTGCAATTCTATCCTTGATTAAGGGTCGAAGGTCCCTTTCAAACCTTTTGGTGCACAACTCCTCTGTTGACACCATCTTAGATGCAAACCACAACAGATTCGCGAACTTGACCTCATACTGAACTACAGTAAGGTTCTCCTGAACAAGGGAGAGAAACTCCTCCCAATATGTATCTCTCGAAGAACCTAGGAGCTATTTTTTCCAAAAAGGCCCTAGTAAAAGCAGGCCCACGTGCCATCCACTGTGGTTTTGGAAAACGTTCACCACTCTCTCGCATCCTTCAGAAGTTGGAACGCCGCCAACTTAACACGCAATACATCATCCTCAATCTCCAGGGTATCTAAGATCGTCGCGATTACTTCTAACCACTCGATAGAAACTTTAGGGTCCGACTTCCCAAAAAAAAATTAAAGAATCCAACTGCCAAAATTCCCTCATTGCCACATAGGCCCTTGGCTCAGGAGCCCACACTCCAACCCTAGTCGTTTCGGCCATTGCTCTCATTGTAGTAAGCATCTCATGTGGGGCATGAACGTCCCATTCTTTCATAACCTGGCCATACACACGACCTCGACCACGGCCTCGACAACAACCCCGTCCCCGTCCTCCCCGCATGGACATAACTCTATACAAAGGTAATATAACAATATAAGCGTTCATATAACATGTTATTACTAATGTAAAAACATAACACACATAATCATGCTAACACATAGGCATTTAAGATTATGTAAACACGTCTCACATATCGAGGAGAACCAACAAGACAGGCGCGTCAATTAGGTAATCTACTCAAATTCCTTGCTAGAAAACACGACGGCTAAATGCATTTCTAACTTGGCTTTCAAATTTGTTAATCCAAATGCCCTAAAGAAAGACTAATTAATCATAAGGTCTAACCTCTATACTCACGTATACACGAACTATCATGCTCAACAGGCTATCATGCTCATGTTATAAAAATGTTTAAACACATGTAATCAAGCACACATAATCATCCTTGCAAGGTGATGCACCCTCTTCCAATGACTCTTAGGTATTCGAACCTAGAACTCTAATACCAAGTTGTCACGTCCCAAAAATAAGGGTCACGCAAAAAGCCCACCGAACCACCATTTTGTAAAAAGATAGGATTTTACTGGTAAAATAATCAACTAAAAATGATACAACTTTTGGAATTAAAAGAGTATCCAAGGTTCATCTCTCAATACATCATACATATTGTCCCATACATGCATAATATATCACCTCAAAGCTTACAAAACACGCATTCAGAAACAGGCAACACATATAAAAATATATGATCTCATAACAAAAGAAAAACTAAATAGGAGTCTTTCGCCACCACGGGCACCTCTAGGTCAACTCCACGTGATCATCAACACCTGAAAAGATTTTAACAAATCTCACTACGTGAGCCGAAGCCCAATAAAAATACACTATGATACAGTAAAGCAGGATATGCAATCAGGATAAAGTTGACTCAACCACATGAGCCTCAAAACGGTTTTACTTCATAAAATTCTTAGTTTTTCCATCAAACTCCTATAAGTCTCAAAACAGTTTTCATCCTCAAAATCAAGCATTTCAATAATGCAAATAATGTTTAACAGTTACCAAAAAATAGTAACAAAATATTATTTCCCACTTGGATCACACAATCGAGAAAAAATGCACACACGCACGCGCACACAATCATCATCAACGCATCCGTGTGATTCTACCAACTTGTGATTTACAAACATAGGCACCGACGTCGGACGTGCATATAGACCGAAGTAACGTTACGATCAACCTAATCACGCAGGCCCCAAGAAGTAACGAAACCTTCTATACCCGACAAGACTAACTTTCTTTCCTGGTTCACTAGCTGGCGGGTAGAGAAACCCAATCTACATAGTTTTTCGGTCTCTCACCGTGGAGCAACTAGTGCCCAAACTTGCTCGATCCATAGATCCCAAAATCAATCCTTTTTTATTTTCAAATCAAAATACATGCGCGCGAGTCCAACCCAAAAGGTTTCTCTTTCCAAACTCACAACATGTTACAACATGTAATAAACTAAGAAAAGCACAAAACATGCTTTTTATCCGAACAAACATGGTTTATACATAAAATACATCATTAAAGCAGTTTCAATCGGTAGAAAAGCGTATAACTGCACGTAATACCCTTTAAAGATAATATAGTCTAGGATCATATCTTGATGAGTCGAAACTCGACGCCTCAAAAATTAAACATCGTCAGAACGAGAATCCATCCCGATGAATGCGAAGCCAACGGTGTGAATAGCAAGGATCCACAAGCAGATCGTCAAAAACCAGGCCCGAGTTACCCAAAAGTCTAGAGAGAAGGTGGAGAAAAGGGCAACTTAGCCAAGAAGAAAGGGTTTTCAAAATATCTCCAGGCTTCTGATATTTATAGGCCACGACAAAATAGGAGGTCAGTCGACTGAACCTCCCCTTTCAGTCAATTGACGAAGGCTACTGGAATGCTAAAAAGCTCGACCGACATAACTCAGTCGACTGACCTACCCAAGTCAGTCGTTTAACCAAGCACACTGTCGACCCAGTCGACTGAATCACCCAGTCTAGTCGATTGGACGATGGAGAAACCAACTTAGCGTCAAAAATTGAATTTACAGCCCAAACAAACCAACCAAACATGCCTTATCGAAACCCGAGAAAACGTGAAACACATCTATACATACTATTTTACGACAAATAAGCATAAACAAATACGTTATATATATATAACAAAAAAGAAATGAAATCGGGTCTTATAAAACCTTTTCGGTAGTTCAAATATAAAAGAACAGCTATTATAAATATTATTGTACATAAAAATTTATTATTTTTTTAGTTGTTAGTGACATATTTTTATTTTAGTATTTGTATTTTTAATTTAAAAATTTTGACCTTTCGTAAAAATTGTTGGCTTTTCTCGTGAGGTTGATCTTTTGCTAGTTGTGATCGTTGTCGATCGCAGCTTTCACCGTGAGAGGGAGTGTCGCCAGTTGTGACTGTCGCCATTCGCAGCCTCTGCCGTGGGAGGGAGTGTTGTCGCTCAGAGCAACATAAAAGCTAAACGTTCAACACTGAATATGTCTAGCCTTGTTTGGGGATAAATTGGGCGAGAATATCTTGTTTAGGGTTTAAGGGAAATTTAGAAATTTCACATTCAACATATATTGACTTTTTGGGGCTTAAAGGACATATTTTTCAACTAAACAAAATTTTCACTTTTTAACATAAAATGGCATAAAGCCAAAAATTCGACTTAAAGTCAAGTTGCCAAATAAACATATATATAGTATAATTCGGTAAACAAATTATGAAATCAGAGATCAAAAAGAAAAAATTTAAAATATAAATTCTATATATTTTATTAGTTGAGTCTAATCCTCAAGGTCGCTAAAACAAAAATATAGGAGGCCGTTTGATAACGTTTACAGTTTTTTATTTTTTGTTTACAAAAAATAAAAAACAAAAAACATGTTTTGGTTTATTTTTATAAAAAAATAAAAAATAAAAACATGTTTGGCACATAAATATTTGAAAAGTGTTAGTTGAAAGTTGTGGATGAATACAATAGTCGGAGGTAGTAGTCAGAGGTGTTATCCGGTGATGATAGTAAGAGGTAGAGATGGTGGTCAAAAATAGTGGTCGGAGGCGGTGATAGGAGCGGGTGGTCGACGGTGGTGGCCGGATGGTGGTGACCAAGGGTGTTAGCCGAAGATGATAGTAAGATGTAGCGATGGTGGTCGGAGGTAGTAGTGGGAGATTGTGATTTGAGGTATTAGCCGAAAACATAGTAAGAAGCAGCGATGATGGTCAAATGTGGTGGGTAAAAACCGAGACGATTGTCGAATGTGGTGGCTAGAGGGGGTGGTCGAAGGCGGTGGTCGAAGGCGGTAGCCGAATGTAATAGTCGGAGGTAGTAAAAAAAGATACAATCAAAACATATTTACAAAATTAGTGAAAACACATTATTTCTGTTTCTAAAAATTTTATAAATTTGAAAAATTATTTACAGTTTTTTGAAAATAAAAATAATTACCAAATATATTTTTATTTACATTTTATAAAAAAATTAAAAATAAAAATAAAAAATAAAAAATATAGACATTATCAAACGGGGCCTAAGAGCGCCGGTAGACTTATTATTACATATTACTGGAGAGTGCAATAGATGAATTAATCATTAATGGAGGGTGTAGTTCTGTTGCGTGGTACTTATTTCACTCTATTTCAATTATTCGAATCTTTCATTTTATATGTTTTAGTGTGTAAATTATTTATTAAAAAAATAAATTTGATATGATATTATTAAGCGTTAAGATAAATTGTATGCTTTTTTAAAATAAACAACATGTATTGTGACTGTCTATTTTTTTAGTAGTTAATTTGATTTGTTTTTCATTTAACCATGGCAAACAATCTCGCTTTATTGCATTGATAATTTAAACACCAACGATAATAAAATAAATAATTTAAATTATTAAGATTGAACGAGTTTAACCTAAGCATTGAAATATTATTGTTAATTTAATATTTTTTGCGAGAATTTAGTGATTTGTGTGCTTAATTTACCGCAATAAGGTCTAGTTCTTCTTCACTCCTTTGGCTTTGACGGATTAAATTGGTCTAGTAAGGCTAATTTTAAGTTTAAAATAGGTCTATTTTAATTATTAGAGTAATTTATTTTATTATTCTTATAAATCAACTATGCAAAAGATAATATTGATTGAATATTGCTAGATATATGAACATATTATATTTATGTTAAAAAAATTATAGGTAAAGTTCAAGCATTGTTATTTTCTTTTAAGAAAAATATGATATATTTAAATACTTAATAATATTCGATTAATTTAATTTTTTATAAAAATAATTTATATATTAAAAATAATAAAATAAATAAATCAAATCAACAGCATAAATCTATTTTAAGCCCATAATTAACTATAAGATGGATGAGATTAGTCCATACGAAACGAGAGAGAAGTCGTTGTTTCAAATATCAGAAGTCGATGATATATATATTCTTATAATTTTCTTGTCAATATCATTGGACATCTCGACTTTTATTTATGTTGAAAGGTATTTAATTATCTAATTCTAGAAATTTAAATGTAAAACATAAAATAATATCAATAATTTGATACTTAATTAATCAACTAATTTTAAGAGTTAAAAATATGATTTTATTAGTTTATTAATTTATAGGGGTAAAAAATATATAGAAAATAATAATAAAAGTAAAACCTTTATTTTTTATTGGATTATTAAAAGAAAAAGTAATTTCAATTAATATTTTTTTATTTTTTTTACATAAAAGAACATGATATATGAGAAATGACAAAATGTAAAAACAAATTTGTCATATTTCAAAAATTAAAATTTTAAGATTTATATGAATATCATATTAAATTATTCTATATATCTATATCTACATCTATATCTATATATATTTCTGTGGACACTCGAAGAATCACAATCACTGCTATAACCGATACAAGTACCAACCGCAGCAGCTTTTTTTTATTTTTTATTTCTTTCTTATATTTTTAAATAAAAATGGATATTTTAAAATTCTCTTTGAAGTGGTGAACATGTAGGCAGCAAGCTCGCTATACATCCACAGAGTAAGGGATAAGTAAGTGGGCTGTGGGCACTACCATGTGTTTTGGAATTTCAATAAGAGAAACGTTAGATTGAAGATTGAAGATTGAAGATTGAAGATTGATAGGGATAAGATAACTAAAGTCTAGGTGTTGAGATGGCTCAAGTCGAAGGAGGTCAGACTTGCTTAATAGCGGTAGTTATCTTTGAATGGACCAATTGAGAGGTAGTTATCTTTCAATTGACCAATTGAGAGAGGACGAATGAAATTGTTCTACTGGGTGTCCAATCGATCATGTGAATTTAAAACCCTGATCAATCACTCAAGTGTGTTTTGGTTAGCTTAAAATCACCCCGATGCCTAGTTATCTTTTAGGCTGACCAAAGTTAGCTTGTGTTCCTCACGATTCGTGGCATCATTTGAGAAGATGTGGCAGTATGGACTAAACAGTTTTGCACATGACGTATTCACCACAAGTACTAAAAATCTGTTAAAGAAAACGCAACATAAGACAAAGGTACGCATTCTAAAATTATTCTAACTATCTCTCTTTGCTTTGCTACTACTCCACCTGAGAATTTGTTTGATTGTTGGAGTGGACCTGTCAAAAAATACTCCCGCACCCTTCCTAATGGTTCTTTGATCCATTTCAAGTCGAATTCGAGTCGTGGAAGATCATCTCACAAAGTCCCACCATCAAATATAATTATACAATTCAATTTAATTGTATCATTATATGAAAATATATTTTATTTATCTTACATTTTAAGTAGATTAAATAAAATCTTTTTATAATTCCGTACATCATTTGAATTGAAAAAATATTTTATCTTCCTTTATATCGTAAGGGTTTTCTAACCAAGTCTCATGTTGCGATGATGTCGTTCACTATATACGTCACATTAGTTCAAATACTATGTAATAAAAGTATATATTAAACAATTCAATACACTTTTATCAGAATTCCAAAGACCCTAAACATACTAATAGGTTTTATCTTGCCAAGTGTCAAGGATAAGTGTGTTTTTACGAAACACTAGGGCTAGCTTCTTTTTTTGGTAGTAAAATTAATTTTAGTTATATCCAATTTTTTTTATTGAAATTATATCATCTCAATTTTAAGTCCCCTTGAGAAACCCATAAATTACATATTTAGAAGATTTCATTAACTAAATTCCTTCCTATACAGGAATCAAAACTTCTGCCTCAAAAGTCTTTTTTAAAATCTCTCCTAAAATCTTGCACTGCAATCACGACAACCCTAACTCCATCGCCGTCTTTATCCTCTGTCGTCGTTATTGTCGTCATCGTTGTTGGGGCGTCAATATCATTGCTGTCGGGGCGTCATCGTCATTGCTGTCAGGGCGTCACTATCATCGTTGTTGTCTTCTCTCACTGTTGCAGTCATCATCCATCCCTACAACACAATATCAACAGAAGTATGTATCAGCTGTCAGCCTATTGTGAGTTTTTCATGTTCTTGTAAGACAAACTCAACTGATATATATGTCAGTGGCACTCTGCATTGGATTTTACATGTTCCTTTGCAACACAAGCTTAACTAATACATGTATCAGTTATCACCTTGCATTAAATTTTCTACAATCCTGCAGCACAAACTCAATTAGATATGATAAGATTCACATTGTTTAGATGTAATTGATAAAATTATTAGTTAAGATTCGTTGCCTGGCTCGACCCCACGCAAAAAACCCCAGCCCTAAAAAACTCTTAGGGTGATGACGATAAACAAAGTCGGCGATGGAGAACAATGGCGAGGGAGGATGATGCCTTGCTCTCTCAACCCCATGCAGAAAACCCTAGCCCTCAAAACTTCTATGGGTGACGATGGCGAACAAAGTTGGCGAGGGATGACGATGCTTTGCTCTCTTAACCCTATGCAGAAAACTCCAGCCCAAAAAAATCCTAGGGGTGATGCCGGTGAACAAAATCGGCAAGGGAGGACGACGGCGAGGGAAGATGACGGCTTGCTCTTTTTTACCTCTGGTTCGCTACCTTGCTCAACCCTACGCAGAAAACCCTAGCCCTTAAAAACCCTAGGGGTGACGACAACGACATAGCCTGCGGCAATGGTGGAGAAGGATGAGATGGTGGTGAGAAGGGTGCCATAATTGAATGCAAAATCCCACAAATTTATTATATGCTAAAAATGTAAATATATGATTTGAAATTCCTATACTCAAGGAAAAATTATCCACTTACTTAAGAAATTCCCATACATCACACCACCTATGATACACACCCCATATATATACACTAAATTAAATAGGAATATATTAGTCATATCATTTTGTTAATTTAAAAAAAATAACTAAATGCAATAAAAAAGGATGATGGGACTAAAATTCCTATAACAACTATAAATAAGACTCAAACTCAAGTAATACAATATTTTATTAATAAATATATATACACTCACTTTTGCACTTTATATTTAGCAAGGCTGTGACCTCTTACTTTCCAATTAGAAGCATAATACTCATACTATTGGTCTCTTATAAATTAATCGAGCTGGACATAAACTAGTCCAAACATCATAAGGTATGAAAAAACATCTTAGTTATATACAAAGACTTTGGAAACTTAAATCAAATAATTAAAGGGTATGTTTGAGATGTCTAAAAAGTTTGACTTTTAAAATGTTTAGTTTCTTATAAAAAAAAAAGAAATAAAATAAAAGTTGGGCATTTTGGATAATTTTGAATAGCAGCTCTTTTTGCTTTTTTTACTTTTTATTAAAATGTCTAAGATAATCCTACCTTTTTGCTTTTAAGTTGTAGTGTTTGGGA
This sequence comes from Heliamphora exappendiculata, assembly GCA_034768845.1. Lineage (NCBI taxonomy): Eukaryota > Viridiplantae > Streptophyta > Magnoliopsida > Ericales > Sarraceniaceae > Heliamphora > Heliamphora exappendiculata. Next base: position 19,183 of record JAOTRH010445412.1, read on the forward strand.
TATTGGCACAATTTTTTTTATGAAGAGGGTTAACTTTTTTAATGAATAGTATTATAGTAATTTTAATTCAAAAAAAGTTAGTGTGCTTGAGATGTATATAAGTTTTTTTTTTTAGATTAAGAGATGAAAAAAAAGTTAATTGATTTTTTAAAAAAATCAAATAGTGTAACTTAAAACTGACTTTTTTATTACAAAAAATCCAACTTTTTTAGAAAATCAAACAGGGATAGATAAAATAAGTTCAAATAACTCGAGAAATTATCATTTTGTCTAAATGACTCACGGCATAAGTGTAAAAACCCACTAACAAAGGTACATTCTATATATTCAATATTTTGGCATTGTTGACCATGGGAGTGCTATTTCAATCAACCACACTAACCAAACAAGAGTAACGTGTACTCTTTTGGGTTATATTTTTGCAGGTCTTGAAGCAGGATTTTAAGCTATGTATGGGATAGCTTTATTATGTTTTTTTTAGCAATTTATATTTTACTGAGGGTGGACAAAAGTATCGGGCGTAAGGCCCAAACCAAAAGTTGGGGCCCAAAACCCAAAAATGAAGATCAACCCGAAACGAACTTGCCCAAGTGCTCGAAGAAGCCTGGACCCACTATTGTTTGGGCCCTGCTTGTTCGGCCCACTGCAGATAGGGTCAGCCTGGAGCAGGGGAAGCCCATGTCGGCCCCTCAAAAGGAAAGATATCTCAACAAGATACCTTCCCTAATACAGTTTTGGTCAGATAAAAATAATAGAAGCAAATCAAAATCAAATCACATCAAGATAGGAAACAAATCCTAACTGGTATGAGGCAGAATCCTAAGAGGATTCAGCCTCCACCATTCTTGACCCCTATATAAATAAAGACACCCCAAAACCACCAGGTAGGTAATTCTTAACCCCAAAACTCTTTTTTAGAAATCTCTCAGAGAGATATCTAACTTGAGCATCGGAGTGCCTCCCGTCCATAACCGGCCGGTAGGCGCTAACGGTGTTCTTGGTAGTTGCAGGTGTTCAATGGCAGAACAAGGAGCATCCAGTGAGTTCGAAAGACAAGGAGTCCGGTTCATACTCTGTTCGGGGTCATCAGTATTGGGCCAGTTCTTCTGGTCCTGATTGTGCCGAGCAAACCCAAACAGTTTGTACCGCGCACAATTTGGCGTTGTCTGTGGGAACGACGATCTCGAACCAACGGAATCATGAGCCACACTCCAACTGGATTCACTGGAAGCCGCACCAGGGAGGATATTCCCCAAAAATCCATCCCTGTTATTCCGGATAAGCTAAGGGCCCCCAGAGTCCCTTCAAACGTGCGAAGGCGAAGGGATGATGCTTCCCACAATGGGAGGTAGTTGCGCTACTCAACCACAAGTTCTAGGGGAGAAAGACCGTCCCCCTTCCCTCCCTTCAAGAGATAGAGGGAGATTAGAGGAAAGGTCGGCCAGACGCAATAGGATCATCAACAATTTGGATGAGAGAATGAAGCAACGCGATCGAGAGATCGTTGAACTCCGACGACTGATCTAGGGACAGGATGCTCGAAGGGAACCACGTGTGAGGCGAAGAGAAAGCCCCGGTCAAGAGACTACTGAACAGAGCCCGGAGTCCTACAGTTTGAGACACCCTAAGAGGCGGAGGCGCAGAGAACCTGAGGTAAGCCTCAGAAGTTCTAAGACAGTCAAAACGCAGTCAGTTCGATCGATCCATGAAAGAGTTTCCCGGGCCAAACTGGATCCAAACCAAGACCTACGGCTATGGTTGGAACGGAGGATGGACTCCCGGTTGCAGCACGGTAGTGGCCGAACAGCCCAAGATGTGGCAAGAAGGGCTCTTGAACAGATCTCGGTGTCACCATTGGCCGAAGTCATAGAAAACACTTGTCTACCACACAAGTTTTCTCCACCCAAGTTTGAGATGTATGACAAGAAGACAGATCCAGTAAGCCATGTTCGGCAATACAGACAGGTAATAGCGCTCTGGAGCTGTAATGACGCGCTCCTTTGCCGCACGTTCCCATCCAGCCTGGGAGAGACAGCCCTTAGTTGATTTCACAAGTTGCCACCCCGGTCCATAATGAACTGGCAACAACTGGCTGAGTCCTTCACTGCTCGATTCATAACCAACAGCAGGCAGTCGAAGAGTTTTGACACATTACTAACCGTATGGAAGAGTGATGGAGAAACAATTCGGGAGTATTCTCGGCGGCACTGGGAGGCTTACAAAGAGATTGAAGACTGCAGCAAGTAACTCACAGTTGCATCTTTCAAGATCGGGCTACCTCCTCTGAGTCGCTTAAGACAGTCCCTCATCAAAAAGGCCGTTACCACAATGTCCGAGTTAATGGTAAAGATAGAACAGCACGCAAAGGTGGAAGAAGACATAAGCCAAGCCGAGCAAAGTGTTACCTTGGTAAAGCAGCCTGAGAAGAAGAATAAGGGCCAAAAAGATCAGAAGTCCAAGAAGCCACCCCAGGAAAGGAATGAGTCAAAGGCTTTCCAAGCCATGCAAACGATATTCGAGGAACCTCTACATAAGCTCCTATACCAGATTAACGACAAAACCTATTTTCAGTGGCCACCAAAATTGATGGGAGACCCGAGCAGAAGAGATCAGAAGAATAAATGCCACTATCACCGAGATCACGGCCACCTGACTGGGGAATGCAGAACCCTGAAGTGACACCTGGAGGACTTAGTTTGAGCATGACATTTACTTGAATTCGTCAACACAGAGAAGACTGCTTGGGAAGGAAGGAACCGTGAACAAGACCAGAGGGCCGAACAAGGAGACTAGCCACTTGGTGTTGTAAAGATGATCCATGGCACATCCGAACCAATAACTAGATCGGCATCATGCCAGGGCCATTGCTCATGCTATGAAGATGGATGAGAGCAAGTGAATGAGAACAGAGGGAGACTCTAGCCAAGGCCCCAAGGGGATCAGCTTCTCCGAAGAAGACCTTGGAGGGATACATCAACCCCACAATGACGCCCTGGTACTAACACTGTGCATTAACAACTTCGACGTGATTCGAGTGCTGGTATACCAAGGAAGCTTGGTGGATATCATGTATTACAGCCTGTTTCAGAAGTTGGGATTGAAAGACTCGGCGCTCAAGAAGTGCATGATGCCCCTGATCGATATTGGCACGGACCTAGTATGACCGATTGGAAGGATCACTGTGCGAGTAAAGGTAGGTCCTGCGATTGTAAGTACTAAATTTCTCGTTGTTAACCAACCATCTACCTATAATGCCATTGTAGGAAGGACATAGATCCACAGCTTGGGTGATGTACCTTCAACTTACCACCAATCCTTGAAGTTCCAAGTGGGCCAAGAGGTAGTTGAGATTAGAGGAGACCAGCACGGAGCAAGGCAGTATTTCCTGGCAACGTTGAAGAGCCCCGAACAATATTCGGAGGTTAAAACTGTCGAAGTGGAAGATAGCCCCACGATCTTCCACTACAGCCGAATAGCTAAGAAGAAGGTGGTGGAAGACCTCAAGAAGGTAGTTATCAATCCGGAGGACCCAAATCGGTTTTTCTTGCCCGAAACAAGCATTGCCGAACAAGAGGAGACCAAACTGGTCAAATTTTTAAAGGAGAACAAGGAGGTCTTCGCATGGACACCATACGAAATGCCTAGGATAGACCCCGAGATAATCAGCCACCATTTGAACATGGATCCCTAGAGGAAGCCAGTAGTGCAGAAGCCTAGAAAATTAGCACCACACCATGCAGACGCTGTAGTCGAGGAAGTCCAGAAGCTAAAGGAAGCTAGAGCCATCAAGGAGGTCCACTACCCAACCTAGTTGGCAAATACTGTCGTAGTAAAGAAGAAGAATAGAAAGTGGTGGGTCTGCATAGACTTCACTGATCTCAATAAAGCATGCCCCAAGGACTGTTTCCCTTGCCCCGAATAGATCATCTCATCGATTCAATAGCATGGCACGAGAGGATGAGTTTCCTGGATGCCTATAAAGGATACCGCTAGATTGTCATGTACCCCCAGACATGGAGAAGACAGCATTTATCACTTCTCGAGGAATTTACTGCTACAAGGTAATGCCATTCGGATTAAAGAATGATGGCGCCACTTACCAAAGGCTTGCAACAAAGATGTTCGGTGACTTGATCGGTAAAACGATGGAGGTCTACATAGATGACATGGTTGTGAAGTCTAAGCACCCGAACAAGCACCTTGAAGATCTGAGAAGGACATTCGAAGTCCTCAAGGACTACAAATTAAGGCTTAATGCCTCCAAGTGTGCTTTTAGAGTCAATTCGAGAAAATTCCTAGGTTTCTAGGTCACTCACAGAGGAATAGAGATAAACCCCGAACAAATCTCAGCCATTCAGAGTTTGAGAAGCCTATAGAGTTTGAAGGAAGTACAAAAACTCACGGGGATGGCCGCTGTACTCAACCGATTCATTAGTTGAGCATCCGACCGGTGTTATCCCTTCTTCAAAGCAATGAAGAGGGCTAACCAATTCAAGTGGGATGAAGAAAGTGGGGAAGTCCTAGCCAAACTGAAGCAGTACTTTTTATCTCCTCCATTATTAACAGTGCCGAGTAGTGGAGAGACCTTGTTCTTGTACCTTGTAGTATATAGCCGAGCTGTCAGTGCGATGCTCCTAAGGGTAGAAGAAAAAGTCCAAAAGCCCATTTACTATGTGAGCAAGGTCCTTCTGAACCCAGAGACAAGGTATTTGCCGTTGGAGAAGCTTGCACTAGCCCTGGTCGTTGCCTCTCGTAAACTTATTCACTACTTCAGGGCACACCCGATCAAGGTAATTACCAAATACCCCTGCAGTCATTACTTCGAAAAATTGACTTTTTAAGGAGAGTAGCAAGGTCGACAGTGGAGTTCGGAGAGTACGACATCACTTTTTGCCCTAGGACAACTATAAAGGGCCAAGTTTTGGCCGACTTCATTGTCCAATTCAGCCAGAATAGAAGTTCGATGGACACTGGGGGGGCAAACTACTAAGTCAACAACTATTGATAATGAGGACTCAAAGGATATTTAGAGGCTCTACGTGGATGGCTCTTCATGCAACAAGGGGGCTGGAGCAGGAGTAGTACAGCCTGAGGGAATCCTCATAGAGAGGGATGTTCGGCTAGACTTTCAGGCCACCAACAATGAAGCCGAATACAAAGCCTTGCTAGCTGGGCTCAGAGATATCATAGAGCTAAAGGCCAAAAAGGTCAAAATTTTCTATGATTCACAGTTAGTGGTAATTCAATTCAAGGGAGAGTACCTAACCAGAGTTGACAGAATGCAGGCGTATGTCCAATTAGTACAACAAATGGCCAAAGGCATTCCATGTTTTGGGATCACCCAGCACTCATCCCGAGAAAACAACCACGCCGATTCCTTGGCTTGCCTAGCATCAGCTGTTAGTACTAGGAAAAAAAGGGTGATTTCGATGGAAGTCCTCCAACAGCCGAGCATTATCAACCACGAAGAGAAGCCGGCCTATTACTCGGAACTGGGTCCCAGCTGGATGGATCCCTTGAAAGAATACCTAGTGAAAGGTGAGCTACCAGCCGATCAGAACGAATCTCAGGCTTTAAGAATGAAGTCAGCAAGGTTCTGGGTCTTTAGTTCGGGGGATCTGTATAAGAAGTCCTTTACTGGGCCATACCTCTTCTGTGTGCACCTGAACAAAGTCCAAGACCTCTTGTTCGAAATACACGAAGGAATTTGTGACAGCCATACTGGGGGGCGATCATTGGCTCACCGAGCAATCTCTCAGGGTTACTGGTGGCCCTACATGCAGAAGGACACAGAGCAGTACGTCCAGAAGTGTGACAAGTGCCAGAGGTTCATCCCAGATATACACATCCCCGCCGGAGACCTGTCCCCACTCACAAGTCCTTGGCCTTTCGCCCAGTGGGGGTAAGACATAGTCGGCCCCTTCCCAAAAGCCACAGGCAATAGGAAATACCTCCTTATTTTCACGGACTACTTCACTAAATGGGTGGAGGCTAAGCCTTTGGCCAATATCAGGGACGCTGATGTGAAGAGGTTCACGTAGAAGAACATCATCACCCGATTTGGCATCCCCCGAGCAATTATCTCCGACAACGGTACTCAGTTTGATAGATCTCTATTTAAGAATCTTTGTTCGAGGCTTGGGATTAAGAATTACTTCTCCACCCCGGCATACCCTCAAAGCAATGGACAAGATGAAGCCACCAACAAGACTATCATTGATGGACTCAAGAAGAGACTGCATGCTGCTAAAGAAAGATGGGTCGAAGAACTGCCCTCAATTCTGTGGACTTACCGAACTACTCCAAGGAGGTCCACGGGTGAAATTTCTTTTTTCCTAGCCTATGGGGTAAAGGCAGTTATACCACTAGAGGTCGGATTACCGACAATCTGAACAGAGGTCAGTACTCTCGGAGCCAATGATAAGGCACTGGCCTTGGACCTTAATTTAGCCGAAGAGCGTAGGACGATGGCCACCATTAAATTGGCAGCCTACTAGCAAACCCTTACCAAAGGGTATAATAAGAGGGTGAAACACCGTGAGTTCGGCTTGGGAGATCTGGTCCTGAGGAAGGTGCTCGGCCATATAAAGGATCTAGTACAAGGGAAGTTGGGCCCAAACTGGGAGCATACACCGAATACGACAAGGCAAGCACAGGGCCAGCACATCGAACTTCTTCAGCAGCCTAAGTTCGATGTTTATCCGAACAACTTATTCTCTTAGTATGGACGTTAATCCCATACTAAGGATGATTAAGCCTAAAATAGCTAAGTTCGATGTTTATCCGAACAACTTATTCCCTTAGTATCGACGTTAATCCCATACTAAGGATGATTAAGCCTAAAAAGGCCAAATTCGAAGTTCATCCGAACTATTTAAGCCCTTAGTATGGATGATAATCCTATACCTAGGATGTTTGAGCCTAAAAAACCCAAGTTCGAAGTCTATCCGAACTACTCAAGCCCTCAATATGGATGGTAATCCCATACTTAGGAGGATTATGCCTAAATTAGCTAAGTTTGATGTTCATCCGAACTCATTTAGCCCATAAGAATGGAAATTGATCCCATTCTTATGATTCATGAGGGCATCGAATAGATGTCTCCGAACAACGTCGTACCCCTTGTAACCCCAGATACTCAGCACGTATCCTGAACTAAGTGACTGGGTATTCACCGAGCAACCTAGGCTCGCAATCAAGCAAGAATTCAAAACTCTTGTCCAACGCCGAGCAGTATAGCTGAACAATAACCAGAGCTGGGGGCAGTTGAGGGTGGAAAAAAGTATTGGGCCTAAGGCCCAAACCAAACAATTGGGACCCAAGACCCAAAACGGAAGACTAGCCCGAAACAAACTTGTCCAAGTGCTCGAAGAAGCTCAGACCCACTATTTTTCGAGCCCTGCTAGTCCGGCCCACCCCAAATAGAGTCAGCCCGGACCAGAGGAAGCCCATGTCAGTCCCTCAATAAGAAAGATATCTCAACAAGATATCTTTCCCAATACGGTTTTGGTCGGATGGAAATGATATAAGCAAATCAGAAATAAATCACATCAAGATAGGAAACAAATCATAACTAGCAGAAAGCAGAATCCTAAGAGGATTCAGCCTCTACCAGTCTTGACCCCTACATAAAGAGAGACACCCCCAAATCACCAGGTAGGCAATTCTTAACTCCAAAACTCTTACTTAGAAACCTCTCAGAGATATATCTAACTTGTGCATCGGAGTGCCTCCCGGCCGTAACCGGCCGGTAGGCGCTAACGGTATTCTTGGTAGTTGCAAGTGTTCGGCGACGGAGCAAGGAGCATCCAGTGAGTTCGGAAGACAAGGAGTCCGGTCCATACTCTGTTCAGGTTCAACAGTATTGGGTCAGTTCATATGGTCCTGATTGTGTCGAACAACTCAAAACAGTTTGTACCGCGCACATTTACGTTAATTCAAATGACAATGTTTTTTTAGATTTTTTTGGGTCACAAGAAATTAAAAAAGTAAAAGAATTTGACCAAAAGTTTTAAACAAAAACCAAATAAGACGAAAATACCACTTTTAAGGCTTTTATAAAGCTTTTTAGTCTTTAGTACGTATATTTTTTTCAACTTTAAACAAAATAATTATATTTTTTAGATTCTTTTTTTTTGTAAGGAAAATCGAAAAGGCCAAAAATCTAAACCAAAATGTCCATAATTTCATAAAAATAAAAAATAGGTCACATTAAAAAAGAAAAAAAAATCCCAAACATAGCTTTAACGTTTAAACTTACCTTTCATAGGTACAAAACAACCACGAGTCTCTAACTTAGCACGATGAGAGGGGAAGTTTGCGTTTGAATTAGTTTTTTTTTTTTATTATTTTAGTAAAAAAAATTTAGTATTAGTTTAAATGAGTGTATTTTTTAGATTTATCTCGTTATGAGAAACTAGAAAAGTAAATTTTTTTAATTAAAACCTTAAAAACATTTATATAAGACGAAAAAAAGCTAACTTAGCAGACTTTTTGACATTTTTTTAGTTTTTTTATTTTTAGTGAACGTTTTTTAAATTTGGCCCTAACAAGCATATTTTTTAGAATTATTTCATCACAAGGGACCAAAAAATAAAAAAACATTAAACCAAGATATTAAAAAAAAAAAGTTTAGAGAAGAGGAAAAAAAAGCTCTGTAAAAAAAACTATTAGACTTTTTAGTCCAAACATAGGCTAAGGATTAAGTCACAATAAAATAAAAAATAGTCATTGTGGCATCTTATTTTTTGAACTTGTGTGATGATAAATTTATCTAACTATTTCATGAATTCATATTTTTAAAATTTATTATCATTAAAGATGATTTTACCCTAACTTAATTATAAGAAATATATTGTGACACTCTATTCCACATTGATTGCAGATAGAAATTAAGTCTGGTATATAATAAAATTTATGAATTACTATTAATAAGTTGAATTTAAGTATTTTGAGCCACGCTGGTAGGCTCTTTATTCAAGTTACTGAGCTAGTGGTCCACTTGAATTGTTACAAATAGTATTAGAACCAGCCCTAATTTTCATATAGTGCTCCATGGCGGTGTGGATAAAGGAGTAAAGACTCCGAAAAGGGGTACAGGTCATAAGACTGTATACTTTGTGCACGCTTATGAGCTACTCTGTATCTGTTAATGGGCTGCTATCCACATCCCATCAGGAGAAGAACTTGGGTGATACGACGAGGATGTCGCATGTATTTGAGTGGGGATATTGCGACACCACATCCTACATCAGTTGAAAATAGAAATTAAGTCTGGTATATAATAAAACTTGAATATTATTATTAATAATTTGTGTTTAAGCATTTTGAATAGCGTTATTAGACTCTTTATTCAAATTATTGAATCAATAGTCCACTTGAATCATTACATATATAGTATGATCTTTTAGTACGCTTAGATTCAACCAAATTGGTAGCAACAAAAAGAAACAAGAAAAAATGTATAAAAACTGAAAAAAAAAATATTTGCACTCAGTATTTTATATTCTGTTAGTCTCATTTTAGATAAATTACCCTCACTGTCCTAATTGCTTACATGAAAATAAGTTTTGATTGCATAAAAATTTAACAACATTTAAGGGATTATATGGCCTTGTTTGGTAATTTGGCTTTAAGTTAAATTTTTTACTTAAAGTCACTTTAAGTCTAAAGAGTGAAAAATTCGATTGGGAAAAATATGAGGTGACCAAGTCAAAAGATAAAAATTTTTGTTTAAGGTTACTATAATTTTTTAAAATTTATTTTTAAATAATTTTATATTCAATATAGATCTTGTTTAATAGATTTTGACGAGTAAATTTTAAAAATATAATTTTTATAAAAATTAAATTTGTATAATAAAGTTATGATATTTTAAAAAATATAAAAAAACATTTATGTAGAAAACTAAAAGGCAAAAGGCCTTTGAATTGGAAAATGACTCTTTTTTGATATTTTAGGCTTTAAACAAAAAAAAAGTAGCTTTAAGCCAACTTAAAGCTAGTTGCCAAACGAGGCCCATATTACATTGACTTAATGTATGGAGTTTGACAACGCAATGGAGAACAGGACTAAGGACCAAAAATGAAGCACATGGTATTGTTTAGGGACCATTTGAATAACTTACCACGGCCACATACTCTCCTTCATTTGAATTTGGCTTTTCTATGGTTTAATAATGGACTGAGATCCACTTTGATAATTTTGGGCCCAAAATTAATGCACCTCGATACTACAAATCGTTTATTTTACTATTCACATTATATAGATTATTGAATGAGTTGACTTAAATAACGTGATTGGCCCATGACTCGAGTCCAAGCCTAAAAGACAAAAGACTTGAGCCATCAGTAGGCCTGCAATTAAGCATCAAGCCGAAATTCATGGCACGGGAGGCAAGTTCGACATATTTGATCTATTAGCCGTGAACGATACGAAAGATATTACTGATGACGTGATCGAGACCAAAGGACATTTATAATGAATGCGTAGTCGAACGCATAACATTAATGATTGTAGGGTGTTCGTACGTACACATTTCTATTAATAACAGTCAAAGTTATCCAAAATACCTTGACAAATAGGGAGAAAGAGTTTCAAGCAAGTCTCGAAAAAGAAAAAGTGCTTCCCGCCAAAGTGGAACCTAGAGGAACTAACAATTTTACGTCAAAATCGGACCAAGTTCTTGTATAAATAGAGAAGGCATACAACAAGAGGTAGACACACAAATATTTACTTATAAAAACTCTGTCATTCTTTTTAAGATTAGAATCTCTGTTTATAAGATGCTGACTTTGAAAATGAAAAGACTTTTCAGTAAGAGCTCGTCGGATAATTTCACCCTTCTCATATGCCTTCTCATATGCAGAAGCAACTAAGTCATGAAAGCTTAACGTTGAGGGCTTAATTTTTCTCAAAAATTTTATCAGTTATTAATAAGTGTAAAAATAAATTATATTTTTATTAAAAAAATAGCATTTGAACTTCACTATTTATTTCATCAAATTATCGATGTGGGCATATTTTGAGCCCAAAATTATCAGTTGCAGCGCGAAAAATTAGACTCCTTTTATTTAATTCTGTCGTTTTCAGTTGCAGCGCGAAATTAATGCAACTAGACATATGGAGACGCATTCACCACTACAACAAATAATTGATGATATTAGGGAAAAATTTGGGAGAATCACGTGGTATTATTATTGGTATTTGTTTATGTGATATTTTTGCTAGAATGATTAATTTATAATGAGGGAATTGTTTTCAATTTATTTTTTAAATAAAAAAATTAATATTATTTTATTTAAAATATTTTTTTACTATAATATTAAATAATGAGTGGATATTTAAGTAGACTTCATTAGTTGACTGGAAAATATATATATATATATATATATATATATACATATATATACTAGTAGAGCCGACCGTGATATGCACAGTCATTATTTTTGTGTCGGTATTAATAAGATTAATAAGTTGTATGCTTTAATATTATAGACAAGTAATATTGAAAAAAAGCAAAAAAAAACCAGTAATACATTTAGGAATTAATTTTGAAATTTTTTTGAGACCTTTAAGAATCTTGAAAAAATTATAATTTATGCGATAATTGTAATTAGACGACAAATATGCTTTCACTTCTAAATCCTCTTTAAGTTATTTGAGAACAACAACAACTTTTATGCTTTCTCTATTTAATTCCTGAAAGTGAATTGCTTTAAAGTAATGTTAGAAAAGTAAAAATATCATAAAATACCCAAATAGAAACGTTTCGGACCGATTTACCGGTTCTTTCAAGTTTTTTGTACACCTCTAATTGTTACTGTGACATTTGAGCAACAAAATAGTGTTAAGAGAAAAATAAGCATATATTTGGCTCCAGTGAAGTATCTTGCAATGGGCAGAGTTGGTGTTCAAAAGAGAATGAACATAGTTTCCATATAAGTAAGCTGATTAATGAAAAACATAAGGTATAACTTCAGAATTAACATCGTGTTATTTGTGAAAGGAGGGGGACAGTGCATTTGTATGTAAAGGATAAATACTGACGAGCAAAATGTATTGCAAATCCTGAGCAGCAAAGTACCTTTTTGTTTAAGCATGGTGATTTATCAGTTGAAAGCAGGCTCAGAAGGAGGGGTGTAATTTCGGCCCTGTCCGGCCGTGGCTCGGGTGGGGCAAACCCGATTTTGGCCCGACAGGCTCCTGCAAAAAATTTGGGTCGAGATTTTTTAGGAAGAGGTCAACTTAGGTCCAGAGAATATAGGGCTCGGGCTTAGTACTCGAGCTCGAGCCGCAGGCCAGGCTTTTTGCGGACTTTTTATTTTTTTATTTTTTGAATTTTTGACTTGTTGCATAAAACTATAAATTTATACTTTATAGTTTATTATAAGTTTATTTATTAGTTGATTATTTTATTATAAATTTATAACTTTATTAGTTTTTTAGTTACTTAGTTTATAAGTTTTTAGTATAATATTAGTTTATTAGTAATTTATTAGTTTATTATTTTATTATTAATTATTAGTTTATTATATAAGTTTATACTTTATACTTTATTAATTTATTAGTTTATAAGTTTATATTTTATTATATTAGTTTATAGTTTACT
>JAOTRH010445432.1:6947-22019 GCA_034768845.1 Heliamphora exappendiculata
TTGTGTGAACCGACTGAAAAATTAGGTTTTTGATTACTATTTTTCCTTTAACTGTGAATGTTATCTTCATTGTCAATATGCATAGTTTTACGAAAAGCGTGGGATTTTATGAAGTAAAACCATTTTGAGGCTCGTATTGGCATGATGGAAAAACTTGAGATTTTTAAGATGGAAAAACCTTTTTGGCTCCTGTGGTTGAGTCTTTATGCTTATGACTGCATAGCCTATTTTACAGCTTTATAGTCTATTTTTATTGGGCTTTGTCTCACGGAGTGGGATTTAATTGTAAAATTTAGGTTGACCTTGAGGTGCCCGGAGGTAATTGTTGACAAGATTTCTGTTTTATCTTGATAGGTAGTTTATACCTTTTATATATGTTTCATGTTTGGATGTAACATGTTGCAAGCATATGTTGTTCTCATGGCATATGTATGTATGATTTATTGCTTTCGAGAGAACCGTGGGTTGGTTGTTATTTTTTGTAGTTACTTTATTTTTTGTTGGTTGGTTCAACGACTTACAAAAAAGAATTTTCAAAAGGTTTATGTTTTATTCAAACTCTTGTGCTTCGAGGAAGGTTTTGGAACGGCCTAAGCTTCATAAAAGAAAGGATTTTCTTTATTCAAACTTGTATTTTGTTTTAAAGACTTGGCTTTTGGGGCTGTAACCTTAATCTCTTGGTTAATCTTTCATATCAAATAAACCCTCGGTAGTACATTTTACAAAGGTTTTAGTCTTGTTTAGGCTTTTGGGTTTTCATCCTTTGTGTTTGGGCAGTTTTGGTGGTTATTCGTAGGCTTTTTGCGTGACCTAGAGTTTGGGGCGTGACAATTTAGTATCAGAGCTCTGAGTTCGAATACCTATGAGTTGTGGAAAGAGAGTACGTTACCTGGTGAGGAAAGATGTGTGTGTGCTTGGTTACCTGTGTTTGAATCATGAGCATGTTTGTTGTTAAGCATGTTGATGCCGTGTATATGTGAGCATAGAGGTTGGACCTTAGGAGTGATTAGTCTTGCCTTCGAGCGTTTGGATTAACAAACTTGATAGCCAAGTTAGAAACGCGTTTTGCGGACGTGCTTTCTAGCAAGGAATCTAAGTAGGTTATCCAAAGTAACGCGTTATTCTTATCGGTTTTTCTCGGTATCGGTGTTATATTTTCATAATCGTTGTGGCTATGTGTTAACATTATTATATGGTATGTGGTAGAAATAACATGATAGATCAACTTTAGGTTATCACGTTTCATGTTTTCTCTATATATAACCTGTGCACCCTTCAAGACAACGAGACCATGGTTTGGGTCTTGGATGTACGACTCAGTTGCAGAGGTAAGGTTATGGGTTGAGTGTCGATCGCTTGGTATGTTGTGGAACTCGTCAGTGAGTTGGGTTTAGCCGCGTGAGGGTGGCCTCGGTTGGTGAACTGTTAAGTGTTGGCATGAGCAGAGTTTACTCTGGTGCAATTGAAGTGTGGTTAGTGGTATGGTTTTGGGAGATGGCTCCTCTTGTGAGCATGTCACCAGAAGTTGTAGTTGGGTTATGAATGGCCTTGTGAGTAAGGGTGATGGGGTGTCAGAGACCCTAGGAATCAGTTGATATGACTAGATTAGTGGATAAATCTGTGGATCATGAAAATTCCTTCCGAATAGGGTTTGGTGTACATGATTTGGCCGTGTGATGGATTAGATATGTCGTGAGCTATGCTATGTCATGAGCCGTGTACTCAGGATGGGGTATAGACGGGAACATAGTAGATGAGAGTGTAAAAATCTGTGGCTGGGTGTATGTAGAGATAGCAGAATGTGAATGGTTCTGGAGATATTCCTTGGTAGTCAGTGTAGCATCTGAGGATGTTGTTGAGAGTCTGAGTAGTTCTAACGACCTTGAACGTTGTCTACCTCCTTGAGGTTTAAGAATTGAGTTCCGAGTGAGTAAGCTCGAGGATATAAAGAAGAGTATGAGTTACAGATATACTGGAAAGAGCATGGGTCACGACTGTGTTGGAATGCGTAAGGGTTCAGGTTATGATTCCAACATGCAATGAGTAGCAGTTCTGTGGGAGTCCTACGAGAATGCAGGTGTATGATCTGGCCGTTACCCTAGTGATCAGGAGTTTTTGTTTGGGAACCGTGCTGGGTGCATGAAGTTTGAAAGGATCGTCGACGGGTTCGACAGTGTGGTTGGTTTAGTACTGAGACAGCGTGTTCTGCGTGTGAAATGTCTTGAGGTTGTTTGTGTTCGACCTTAGGTTCTGAGGTGGGTATGTTGTTTGCCCATGAAAACGAGTGTGGAGTAATAAGGTTCAGCAATGTACCGTATGGTTTGGCTAGCCTGGGGCGATAGATGAGACATTGTGGGTTTTGATGCATGTGATCGATGTGTGCTTTGAGAGTGGAAGTGCGGAAGGTATCTGCATAGTTAAGCGAGTTATTAGTAACTTTGGATGAGAGGTCTCAGGATTGGGTTCTCTTTGTTTGATGCCCTGAGATTTCTATGTGAGTTACGTGGGCAGTGGGCTCGAGACCATGACATGGTTGTGGTTTACCTAGCAAGAGTTAGGTGAGTAAGCGCGACCTGGTGGAGTGAGGTTTTAGCGCGATAGAAATCTTTTCGTGTGTCTCCATGTATGACTGGTAACAATCTTGTAGTCCTATGGGATGTGTTGTACAAGGTCTGAGGATTGATGGTGTTCGTATGTGTGTGAATGAGGTCTAAGAGTTGAGAGCTCGTTGTAGTTGATGATCTGAGTACCGTGATTGTGATTGACGGTAGCTATTTGACTGCTGTCAGTGTGGTTCCAAGGTAAGGTTTACAGGGTACTTTGAGGGCCAAGTGTTGATGAGTACAGGGAGTACGCCGGGTACTAGGAGCACACTGAGATTGGGTCATGGTTTCTTGTTGACTCTTTTCTTTCCTTTGGATGGAGAGAGAGAGCGTTTCTTTGTAGACAGTTGTCTGGTGTGAGTTGTTTCATCTCAGTTGGATGAAGATGCCGGGTTCTTATTTGGTTCAGATTTGGTTGTGTTTTGAGACTGTGAAATCTCTGTGGATTTTGTATCCGTGTTGAGATCCTTTGAGTGTGTCTCAGACACTTACATCGCTGGAATCGAGTAGTTGTAAGATTGATTCTTCATGGCCTAGATGCGTGGTGTATAGATATATGCCTGTTTGGATGTTGAGTATCCGTGTATATAACTTGGGATCCGATTGCTCCCACGGTGCAGGGCCGTAAAGAATTGCATGATGGGTTAGTATGACCCTGCGGTGGAAAATTATAAAAGAGTACGTATGAGTTGGGTAAGCATAATAGGTCATGGTAACCTAGTTAGAGTATGACTTGTCATGCATGATGGGTGAACCATTTGGGTTAGGTGCTTTGTGAGGTCCGTTTGGTGGACTAGGACTGCATTGCTTATTCTTATGGATAAGAGAGTTAGCATTGATACACAGAGTTCTTTTTTGCAGTGATCAGCAGAGAATCCATAACCGTTGTGTGCAGCTTGTTCTGGGTCATATGGATATAGTTGTACCTTTAGCTCTCGGTAGGGTGAAATTTTGTCAGAACAATGCAACTATGATATTTACATGGTGGGTTTCTGATAGACTTTTGTGCGTTTGGATTTTGTTCTGTTTGAGAACTTAGAGCTGTTTAGAGTTTTTAGAGTCGAGGGGTGATCATCGACTGTGGTAAACGTTGTGCTTTGGCGTAACTATTTGCTTAGATGGTAATCCCGATAACGTGGTGAGGTATGAGTCAGGAAGGATATGATGTTTGAGAAGCCTTGGTTGGCGTGGTCTGTTCGGACCGACGTGATTGTTGGTTAGGATAAGAAAGGGCGTAATGAGTTTCGAATGTGAGAAAATTGCTAAGTGTAAGATGCAAGTCTTGGTTGGTGTCTTGGGTCTGAATATTTTTCTATTGTGGACCCAAGGGATTGATGTATGTGTTTTACATTGGAGTTGATGTTAGGTGACGATGATCATGTTTTCTTTGTCAGATGACAGTGATTTTGCTTGGTTTAAGGTTGGTCTATAGCCTTGGTATTAGTGATCTGATGGCAAGGCGTTGATGTGCAGTAATGTGTGATGATGTGCCATTGCACGGGAGATATGATTGGATTTGTGTAGGTTATTGGCTACCTTTGAGATGTTCCATCTGTGTGACATGTCTGGTCAAATGATTCGTTGGGGTTAGGTGGCTTTGTGGCTGTGATGCTGAATTGGTTTTCGATTTGGTTGTGTGGAATCTTGTCTAGGACAATGGTGTATCACTTAGTGTTTTTCTCACCCTAGAGAATTGTGGTTCATGATGGAAGGTTGAATCGACGATGAAGGTTTAGCTGGAATGCGTTCTTTGTTATTCTAGGTGAACTTCTCTCCGGAGTTAAATGTTTGTGTTGTTACTCATGGATGGGTGTCATATCAGCTTCATGGTGGCGTTGTTAGGATCAGCAGGGTAGCGATGGGTATCAAAGTCGGTGGTCGTCAGGTGATCGTCAAAGCTTGAGTGAAGTTTGTGCGTGGAGCATGTGACTTCTGTGATCGATGTCGGAGTTCGACGTCGTGTGTTTGGACTTGTGGAGATAGTCCTTGGTGTGTATTATTGAGCTAGTATGTAGCAATGAGAACGAGGGTGATAGTCTATATGTCCTAGAATAGAGAATGTTTGGGATCAGGTATCATGGTGGATTGGTCTCTTGTGATGCGTTTGTCGCTGGAGTGGTTTGCGTTCGATGAGAGTTATGTTTTGAGGTTTGGCAACATGAGTTAGATCTTGATCCAATGTTTTATGGATGATAGTAGTGTTAGTAGGACTTGCCGTGCACGCAGTCTGTATGGAGATTGATTCTTTTAGGATATGTATACTTGATATCAACGTAATGACAACTTTTTGGGTTTCAATTGTTGTGGTATGCTTGCTATTGCGTGGTGTTGTTGGGTTTACATCAGAGGTTACTGACGATTGATGGGCTGTGTTTGGCTTGAGATTCAGTAATGAATTTCGGGGATGAAATTCCTTCAAGGGGGGAGAGTTGTGAGACCCTAACCCGTTTCTTTTTGGAATGTTTTAAGTGTTGATGGAATTGGAATTACCTTTTGGCCTCGGTGATGTTTTAAAGATATGTTTGGTTTGGTTCGGGGCTATAGAATTGGAATTGGAATTACCTGAGGGGGTGAGTTCAGTTGACTGAGGGGGCATTTTGGTAGTTCAGTCGATTGAGTGGGGTTTTTGGTAGTTCAGTTGACCAGCTTGGAGACTCCAGTCAACTAACCTGTGTTGGTGAAAAATTTTTGGTTTTCCAGAAGCTTTTTTGTTGACTGACCATGAAGGTTCAGTCGACTGACCTGGGTATTTTTGGCATTTTTCTATAAATATCAGGCTTGGAGATATTTTGGGATATTTTCTTTTTTAGATCTAGTTTCTCTCATATGAAACCTCTGCCTTCTCTCTAGATTTTGATGGGCACAGGGATCGATTTTCAGCGATCGGACAGCAGATTCTTGGTTTTGGTGCCGGGGGCTTCACATATATTCGGACAAAATCGTGTTTTGTCGAGATTCAATTTTTGAGGTATCGAGCTTTGAGTTCAACGAGGTAAGATCCTAGACTATATAGTTGTTAAAAAGTGCTACATGTAATCATATGCTGTTTCACTCGGTAGAAACTGCTTTAAATGTTGTATTTTTATGTTTAAACCATGTTGTTTAGATGGAAAGCATGTTTTTCTCTTTTGATTGGTTTATTACGTGATGTGAGCTGGTGATGTTCATGGATTTCAAAAAGGTGGTTTTTAAACTGGAAGATTTGTGAAAATCGTGAGAAAACTTGGTTTGGAGGTTTGGAGCTAACTCTCGGGGTTGAGTATCAGCTTTTGAACGTTTTAATGGAAATGATGGAATATTTTGAAATGTTTTGCATGATCTTCATGTTGATGGATGGATCTTTATACATGTTGATGTATAATTATGAAAATATTTTCGTAGTTGAGCTACGTAATGGTTTTGAAATGGTTTATATAGATGTACCGTAGCAGTGTTTGAGTTTGGGTGCTTCTTCCCTTGGTTGTGGCAATCCGTAAAGAGCAATTGCGTTCTTCTTCCCATGGTTTCAGCTCGTAAAGAGCCGGTTGCCCCCGTGTGTGGCTGCGTTTTGTAACTCTGTATAAAACTTGTCATTACCTAGCAAGCCTTAAGTGGTTCAAGAGTAGGTAATGGGCAAGAGTCTATAGTTGTTGCCTTTGTCTCGAGTTGACAGAGTCAGTACATAGGATTCATTTTACCTTATTCTCCTTAGTGGTGTGGCCCAAGTGGAGCATACTGTTTCATTACTGCTTATCGTTTTTTTTCTCGGTTGTGTGTTCCGAGTGGAAAAATAATGTTTTGTTCTTAGTTGTGTGAACCGAGTTGAAAATTAGGTTTTTGATTACTGTTTTTCCCTTAACTGTGAATGTTATCTTCATTGTCGATATGCATGGTTTTACGAAAAGCATGGGGTTTTATGAAGTAAAACCATTTTGAGGCTCGTGTTGGCCTGATGGAAAAACTTGGGATTTTCAGGATGGGAAAACCATTTTGGCTCATGTGGTTGAATCTTTATACTTATGATTGCATAGCCTTCTTTACAGCTTTATAGTCTATTTCTATTGGGCTTCGGCTCACGATGTGGGATTTTATTGTAAAATATTTTTCAGGTGAACGTGGTCCTGTAGGTTGACCTTGAGGTGTCCGGAGGTGGCTGTTGACAAGACTTCTATTTTGTCTTGATAGGTAGTTTATACCTTTTATATACGTTCCATGTTTGGATGTAACATGTTATAAGCATATGTTGTTCTCATGGCAGATGTATGTATGATTTATTGCTTTCGAGAGAACCATGGGTTGGTTGTTATTTTTCGTAGTTATTACGTTTTTTGTTGGTTGGTTCAACGGCTTACAAAAAGGAATTTTCAAAAGGTTTATGTTTTATTCAAACTCTTGTGCTTCGAGGAAGGTTTTGGAACAACCTAAGCTTCATAAAAGAAAGAGTTTTCTTTATTCAAACTTGTATTTTGTTTTAAAGAGTTGGCTTTTGGGGCTGTAACCTTAGTCTCTTGGCTAATCCTTCATATCAAATAAATCATTGGTAGTACATTTTACAAAGGTTTTAGTCTTGTTTGGGCTTTTGGGTTTTCATTCTTTGTGTTTTGGCAGTTTTGGTGGTTGTTCATAAATTTTTCGTGTGACCCGAAGTTTGGGGTGTGACAAAAAATTTGGGCCATATGGAAAACTTGGGTCTTATGTTAACTTGGGCCTTATTTAATTTGGGTCTTATAGAAACTTAGACCATTTTTAATTTTGAGCTTATGGAAGACGTGGGCCTTGTTTAATATGGGCCATTATGTATTTGGGCCTTTTCTTTGGTTTAGGTCATTCTTTATTTTGAACATTTCTTTAGTTTGGGGCTTTCTTTGCTTGGGGCTTTATTTTGGGTCTATCTCTATTTTGGTCCTTTCTTTTAGTTTTGGATTTTGGCCCGTTAAGTTCTCAAGAAAACTTATTTCCATCACATCTGTTGTGTTCTAAAGTTTACGAGTCAGAAGTGAGAATATGTCAACTATTAGGCCATTTATTTCACTCTTTATTCTAATTATTGAGCTACTGGTCTACTTGAATCATTACACAATCTTTGGGAAATTATCCATTAGACTACATTGCCTTAACCTTTTGAATCTAGTGGTGTTGTTAAAAGAAAAAATAGAACTTTAATTGACTTGATAAATATCATGTTAATAGATTTAAACGCTCTCTCAAATCTTTAAGAAGATGTTATTTTGATAGTTTGTTATGTTTCAAGTAGAGTTCCACATAAATGGGTTAGATGGATACGAAAGTTTTTTGGCAACTTACTAATAAAAAGGGAATGCATATTACGAAAAAGTTTATAGAAAGGGGCTGCTTTTAATATGCCATAAATAAAATAGGAGTTTCAAACAAAGTTAGTAACTCAGGGGTGCGTAGGTTTGGAGCCCTGAGGCTAATGCGCAATGGCTTTCTCTAATAGAGGCTCGCTTCTTCAAGCTCCACTTACTGCTTCTCATTTTGATAAGAGTAGGTACTTATTACTTGTCAAATCTATAACTTGCTGGTCATTCGTTGCCTACTAGATGAGCCTTCACTGCCTTGCCGATCATTTTCTTTAATCTTAAGTAAAGTAGAATCAAATCAATGAAGTGAATAGCCCAACCTCTTTGTTTGAAACTTTTTTGGGAGAGAATATAAAGCACTATTGGGTGGACCATGGCTCCCATAAGGTAGTTCATTGGGCTAATAAAAATAGTCTCAAGTAGGAAAATGAGGAATTCAAAGCATAAAAGGCTTGACTTTGTTTCACAAAAAATAATAATAATAATATTAATAAAGGATTAAAGAAATTTTGTTTACGTATTAAAAATGCTGGTGTTTCTTGGATATGCAGTAAATAGTACAATCCAAAGATTCTTAAACATAAAAAAATAATATTTTTGAATCAGATGATATATATTTTCATCAAAAATCTTCTTTTAAATCTAAAAATAGTAGAGTTAAACAAATTTCTAAAAATACTTTTTCTAGACTTAGATCTGACTAAGGCCCTTCCTAGAGAAAATCAGGTTACTTGACGACCTGACCGGCCCAAGACAGTCCAGATCACCGTAGAGATCTGACTAAGGCCCTTCCTAAAGAAAATCAGGTTGTGTGACGACTTGATCGGCCCAAGACAGGCCAGATCATCTTAGAGATCTGACCAAGGACCTTTCTAAAGAAAATCAGGTTGCTTGAGGACTTAATTGGCATAAGATAGGCCAGATCATCCTAGAGATCTGACCAACGCCCTTCCTAAAGAAAATCAAGTTACTTGACAACCTAATCAGTTGAAGGAAGGGCAGATCGTCCTCGAGATTTGACTAAGTCCCATCCGAGAGCAAATTAGGTTGCTTAACGACCTGATTGGTCCAAGATTGACAAGGTCACCCTAAAGGTCTAGCTAAGGTTGC
This sequence comes from Heliamphora exappendiculata, assembly GCA_034768845.1. Taxonomy (NCBI): domain Eukaryota; kingdom Viridiplantae; phylum Streptophyta; class Magnoliopsida; order Ericales; family Sarraceniaceae; genus Heliamphora; species Heliamphora exappendiculata. The sequence goes on from JAOTRH010445432.1 coordinate 15,961, forward strand.
TTCATGTAAAAGGAGACCAGGATTGCTTGATGATCAGGTCAATCCAAGAGGAGTCAGAACATCCTAAAAATCTGACCAAGGTCGTCATGATCAAAAGAAACTAAGGTGCTCGGTGACTCAGCCAGTTCATAAGGATTAAACCCCACAAAGGTCTAGAGAGCTATACGACCACCAATTTTTGGGGGGAACAAGGGATTGGGTAGTCCCCATCCTAAGATATTCTAGTATGATGAGGTTGTCTCATTAAAAGCGTCATTCATTCAACAAAAAGTTAGCATCCATTCCAATTATGACAAGATAATAGATAATAAAGTTTGCATTCATGTACTAATCATACAAATTTAGGGAGAAATTGCAGTCCATTACAAAATATAAATGCTTTGCATTACAAAGGAAAAGATCTTCTAGCTCCAAAAAAAAAAATGGTCAGCTCCAGTCCGCTCAACATCCCGTCATTTTTATTAGCAAAGAAGATGAAGAAATTTGCGTCCTTGTATGTCACTATGGCACGAGACTTCATGGCATTGAAGTTGCCTACCTAGTACTCGTTCAGCTCTAAGCGATAGTCTTTAGAGGACTTGAGTTTCTCCAAAGCTCCTTTCCCAACAACTTCTAGTCTCCCATCTAATTCTACAGTATGAGCCTTCTCCTCGAATAGTCTCCTCTTCGCCTTGGATAGTTGGGCTTCCATCCCATCCTAAAACTTTATGTCTTGGGATGCCTCAGCTTGCGCCATCTTCAGCTCCTTCTTAATTTGAAGACATTCAACCTATAGAACTTGTAGGTCTTTGTTATGTTTCGTTTGCTCCCCCTTCAGCAGGGAAACAACGGTGTGCTCCGTCCTCAATTGTTGTTCTCGGTGGTGACACCGCTGAGACATCTGGATTTATCGAATACAAACTTGAAATAAGAAAGAGGTCCATTAGACATGATAAAATGTAATGATAGCCAAAATAAATGGAAACGCAAAAATAAAAGTTACCCAATTGGGTCGAGAAGAAGATCCTTTGCTAGAGGAGCAATTGGGAGAGAGGAGAGTGACTCCACTTTGGTACCCATAAATTGGAACATCTTAGCACAGGCAATGTCAAAGTTGCTCATGATGTCACCGGTAGGGAGATAGAGTGTCTCAGAAGAAGAAGGGACAGAAGGAGCGAAGATCGGGGGCACATAGGAAGAGGGAATGGGAGTAAGGATCAGTTCAACCTCAGGGGTGTCTGGTTCAGGAATTGCCGCCTTCTTGGGGATCAACTCCAGAGGTGCCTTAGGAACTCCCTTACCCCTCGTAATCAAGCAGGGTTTCATCACAGTATTGGAAAATTGATGCTCGGGCACTCTCGTACCTTCATTAGCAGGGTTTAGTTTGGCCTCTTCGACATCTTTAAAAGGGAAAAAAAGGCAAAGTGTTAGTATAAATCTACATGAAAAAGAAAACAAAAATATAAGGGAAAAGTCCTCACGAGAAACGTTGGGCCCAATGAGGTAAGCACTTAATCTCTCTAGGGTCATCTGATAACTGAATGATCTAGTAGGGAAATCCCAAGTGATCTTCACCCTACCCTTCGCCAATTGATCGACTAGTGGCTCGGTGTAAATGTCTTCAGCATAAGGAGAGCCCCCATAGGGCCTGAACATAGGAGGAATTAGGACCCACTTCCTCCCAAGGTTGGAACTCCTAGCCCTCTTTAGAAATAAAGAAATACCTCTCCTTCTATAGCTTATTGGAAGAAGAGAAGTCCTGAATAAGAGCTTAGTCTTCACATCGAGATTGAAAAAAGTACCAGCCCAATTATTTCTCTTTGGGATGGTAATAGAGAGGAACTCCTCGATAAAGAGGTGGTCTAAACTGCTACTACTCTCCTCCCAAAGAATGATAATTCTGATCAATATACTTTATGTGTTGGTGACTAACTGACCAAGGGAGAGATGGAGAAAAGAAAGGAGTTATCTAACAAGGTAGGAAAGGGAACCCTGAAGCCCACATCAAAAGAATGCTTGTATAAGCACACATCGCCCTCTGAGAAAGAATAAGCCCTATCCTCTAGAGAGGGCACTCGAAAGGCTATCTGAAGGAGGAATACCATAAGCCACCCTTCTCAGAACCAAAAGGCTTGTTGGGCTGAAGCACAGCCCTAGCCCAAGAGTTAGAGGTCGCCTCACCTCCCTCGAATGTGAGGTAGATAAGGATAAAGTCCTCTTAGAGTCAAAGGCAGACTCAATAGATTAAGAAAATTCCTCAATACCACTTATAATGACTGAGAGGAAAAGATGGACAAAATCAAAAGTATCAAAAGTGATACTCTCGAAATGGGGCAGCTAAAGACAAAAAAAATAGGAGGAGGAATCCTAAAACTTTTAAGGTAAAAGCCTATTAAAAAAATATGACGAAGAGGGAGAAGAAAAGATAAATCCTGAGGAATCCAAGGCTAGATATGCAAAGAAAGGAAGAAGTCAAAGGAACTTACAAAAAAAACACTAAGGAAAGATTGAGGAAGCCTTAGAGATCCAAGGAGAAGCGAGAAGAAAAATCACCAGAGAAAGAGCAGTGGACCATAACAAATGAAGAAAGGAAAGAAAAATGTCCTAAGGGGAGGCAATATATAGCCAATGGGAATCCAAGAGCAAGGGCTAGGATCGCTTTAGCGCACACGGATCCAACAGCGTAAGTAACCCGAGATTCGGGCTGTTGAACGTGCCGAACTCAAATGGCGGGGATCCGTCCACGCATCACCAAAAGGCTGAAATGACACTTGCAATCCTATCACTGAAAAGATGCGCCATAAAAGCACATCCCCTCTTGTTTGACATGCTACCAAAAATAACCATTACGCATTAATTATCCCTGATCCACTGAAGAATCACATGATCGACGGTATTCCTAAGGCTGACCAAGACTCAACTCGGCCTAGGGAATGGGGGCATCTTATGAGGGATGAACTTGAAAATCATGAAAAGATAGAGTGAATCATTTAGTCTAACCAAGAAAGTCAGTCGATCGAACCAACCAACTAACTGAACCTTAAAACCGGCCCCATAACGACCCGGGCAGTCTGACAGCAGGCCACGATCAAATATGAGCACCTCACAAGGATGGAGCAGATTTAGCTCAGGGAATCATGCCCAATAATTAGGCACTCAGATTAACCGTGATAGAGAGCAATCTACCCCACAATTATCACGCACGCTACACCTATGGTGTTAGTCTAAGGGCATTTTAAATAGATTTTGATGATTTTATTATTTCACATTTTCTAAATAAATGATTTTAAAAGATTGTATTAAATTATTTCCAAAAAATTGGTGTCGACACCTAATGCCATTTGTGCTGACACATTGTTCAACAGAACGATTTGTGTTGACACCAATTAGTTTTTGGGTCAACACTTACAGGCAAAGCACGCTTGACAAAATCAAGTGTGTTGACTCTATTGAAGTTTAGGGTTGACACCTTAATTACTTTTCTTGAGACATTTCAAGAATTCAAGCGTGCCGACACCAATGATCTATTGTGTTGACACCTCTAGTATTAGATCAGGATTCAAGTTGATTCGATATCAGTTACAACCTCTGTCGACACCAAGTCAAGGTCGAATGAGCATGATGAGTCAACACCAATGCACGGATGAGTTGACACCTTAGCACCTTGCTGAGATTCAACTTGTGTCGACACCAATGCACACATGAGTCGACACCAAGTGATCCTCTGGGTTCTGGGGTCTGTGTTCTTAGTGTTGACACCAAAAACAACATGAGTCAACACCTAGACACCATCTAAGAAACTCGAAGTGTGTTGACACCAATGAAGAAATGACTTGATAAAGATTTCAAGTCATATCTCGAACACTAAGCCAAATGTGTTGACACCAAAGAGTAAATGAGTCGACACAAAGGCACCCTCTGAAAACCAACAGTTTGGGTTGACACCAAAGAAGACAAGTGTCGACACTAAAATTTTAGTAGCTAAGTCTGACTGAAAGGGTCAACACCTAAGTAAAGAAGTATCGACACCATTTTTTCAGTAGCCAAAGTTGATTGGCTGAGTTGACATCAAAGATGATTTGTGTTGACCCCGAATTTTTAGTAGCTAAAGTCTCTCATATGAGTCAACACCAACGAAGACATGAGTCGACACCATGTGCAAACCATAAAGCCTTGTGTCGACACCAACTCTAATATGAGTCGACACCAAGGTCTCAACTAAAAAACTGAAGTAATGTAAGGATTGATACCAAAAGTATCATGAGTTAACTCCATTGTGTGTTGAGAAAAATGCAAAAATAAGGTCAACACCAGCGAAGCACCGAGTCAAAATGTTTGCACAAGAACCAGGGCCACGACCAGATTGTGTTGACACCAAAGAGATTTGTGTCGACATCTGCTACGAATTTCTAAAGCGCACTGATTCAAATGATAACTTTTTCAGAAGCATTAATTACCTCTACCAACCACCAACATACATTTACTTTAGTGGGCTATATAAGGAGTAAGTTTTCAGAGCTTGAAACCTCTAGACATTGTTCTATTGATTGCATTAAAAGCTTAAATTCTTCATAGAAGCATTTACTGTTACATTTACTCATCCAGCACAAATACTCTCACTTCCTTGTACATTTATTAGCAAATCATTATAAGAAGTGAGTGTTTGTTAATCTTTGATTCATTCTCATTTATTGTAAAGGGTAAGTCACCATTGTTATCTTTCAAGAGAGTGAGCAAACTTCTTAAAGAAGAGTAGAAGAAAGTTTACAAAAATAGGGAGTGTACGTAGAAACCTCTTTAAACTGTAAAGGCTTTTGAATGCGCCTGTGAAACATTCGAATTTAGTGTAAATTCTCAAGAGGGTCTTGGAGAGTGAACGTAAGCTTGGAAGAAGTAGAACCACTATAAGTTCTAGTGTCTAGTTCTACTTTCTTTCTCTTATCTCTTTAATTTCACTGTTGATTACTTGTTTTCTATATTTGTTTTTATAAAATTAAAAGGTTTTTGAAAAAGTTTTTAAATTTATTTTTATTATTTTAAAACTTAATTCACTGCCCTCTTGGGTTGCCTAGAACTAATAATTGGTATAAGAGCTTGGTATCTTTCTTAGTGACTTAATAGTCAAAGAGGATCCATGGCCACCAGTATTGGACTAGTTCAACCTGAAAGCTAATCCACCAATTGTAAATGTTTTTCTTTTCTTTTCTTTTCTTTCTTCTTTGGTGAAAAGGAATGCACTGGATATTTATTATTTTTTTAGAAAAATACACTTTTCTTTCCAAACAAGAAAATCCAGGATATTTGAGCATCCTTTTTAGAAAAATGGAGTCGCTACTTAGTTTTTGAGAAAAATTAAGAAAAACAAAAGAAGACTGTGGGTCTTTTAGAAAATGTAACAAGAGAGAAAGAGGGTCTGGGGGTTAGGGTATGAAAATGGAAGGTGTTAGGCATCATTTTCTCCCAACCGTAAGGTTGGCCTCTACTTTGTCACAATTTTTTGTTGTTGTAAACTTTTTAAAGGTAACATATACAGAACAGGAGATTAAAGAGAGTTCAAATAAAAGAAATTAATGAAACAAAATCTTAATTATGATTCCTAAGGTCATACAACTTGGTTGTTATTTCTAAATATGGCAAACATATCATTTGAGCAAAGTAAAGCAAAAAATATGTAAATAAGTGATAAACGAATAAATAAAGGTCTAAGGGTCATGCAACAAAGTTTCTGTCCCTAACATGCTATAAATAGTCTTTACATAATAACATAAGGGACTTAAAACATCACATTTAAGCTATTGGACATGCACAAATCTCACGGCCGTAGCAATAAATGTTGCGGCCGTAACAAATATGGTCATAAAACAGGCGACCGTAACAATAATAGGGTAACCGCGAAGAATGAAATGAAAAAGCTCATGGTCGTGACGGTCTGAGGGTTAAGGTACGAAAAAGGAAGGTGTTAGGCATACTTTTTGCCCAACCGTGAGATTGGCCTCTAATTTGTCAATATTGGTCCTTATTGTAAATCTTTTAAAGGTAACATATATAGAACAGGGAATTAAAGAGAGTTCAAACAAAAG
>JAOTRH010445443.1:0-26191 GCA_034768845.1 Heliamphora exappendiculata
TTCCCTCACTTCCCTCACTTAAACCAGCCCAAAAGAAAGAGGCCCAACCCAACCCATTACCAGTATCTAATAAAACACTTTCTTCTTCCCTAGCCACAACCATGGTTACCAATGCTGAGTTAAATACCAAAGTTACGGCTCTAGATCAAGAATTGCAATAGATGCAAAGAACTCAGAAGCAAATAAATGAAACAATAGAAGACATAACAAAAGGTATAGTACAAATTCGAGGCATGTTAGAAAAAATAATTGCCACCTTCTTAGAAGATGGAAGAAAAAAAGAGGTTATAGTTGATGAACCTTCAGGTGCTCATCCACCACAACCTTTTATATCCCAACGCACGGTAAAGCATCAGCTAAGGTAGATAGAGGTGTCTAAGTTAGAAGTTTCAAACATCAATGGAGATCACGATCCAAATGTATTCTTTGAACGGTTGCACAGTTTAAAGAGTTTCTTTCATTGGTATCAAATGACCAAGGAAAGAAAGATGTTTTTCGCCGAAGCAAAATTGAAGAATAAAACTAAAATTTGGTGGACTAAGCATCAATGAGAATAATATGCAACTATTCGTGCATGGACAATGAACCGCTATTTTGTTCCTCCAAGATACAAGCAATAAGCTCATCTGCAATTTACTCGGTTAACACAGGAAAGCAAGACAATTGAAGAGTATACCAAATTGTTAAATAGTTTGGCAACTAGATCTAAGTTCACATGAAATGACGACGTCATGATCTCTATGTATCACTAGGGTTTGAATCAACAAATCTCTTGGGACTTAGCTTCTAGTAGACTATACATCATTACAAATGCAATCCAAATAGCCCTTCATATGGAAGGCGAGATCAAGAAAAAAGCTCAAGTACGTCCACCAAAGGAATTCTTTACAAGGAGTGAGGATTTTTGTGGAGCCCATTTGTAACAAGTTCTTCGAGCGCCCTTCTCGTGCTACTCCCACTCCCTCCCCAATCACATTTAGAGGTAGTACCATGTCTAAGTGCTCTAATTATCAAGGTTTTATACATCATGCCAGGGATTGCCGTTCTCCAAAAATTAATATGCCTATCAAGCCTATTACTATATTAGAGACTGAAGAAGTTATGGAGGCAAAAAAGTTAGTGAAATCGAAGCTTGACTATCAGATTGTTGAGCGCCTTGATCCCATTGATCCCCCATCTGATAAAGAATTCCAAGATGGTAATATCGAAATTTTTTGCCCTCTCCTAAGAGGAAGGACAAACAAATCGAAATATTGTAGCGTACCAAATTTTTACTACAAAGGTGGAGTACAATGACTGTATTTGATCTTTAGTGATTGACATTTGGAGTTGCATTAATATTGTGTCTGAAGAAGTTGTGCAAAAATTAAATTTGAGGGTTAAACCCATCTCGCGCCTTATTGTATGGCATGGATCATCAACACGGAGCTCAAAGTTGACAAGCAATGCCCCGTGACACTTACCATTGGCAAGCTCAAAGATACCGCAATGTGTTACATGGTAACTCTTAAGCTTTGTCATATTCAAGTATTCTCTCAGGTTATACACAGATATGGGATCGTGGTGTCGAACATGTTGGGCTTGCCAACACTCGTTCCTTGATTGATGCCAAGACAAAGTACACGCTTACGTGTGCCACTAATTCTTGTACTATCAAGCTAACGAAACACTATGTTGGTTCATCGTGTTCCTCCTTCTGACGATATCCTTGATCCTACTCCTACCTCGCCAGAGTCGAGTTCTTTCCCATGGGAGAGAATTGAAGGCGTGGTTATTGCTTGATTAGAGAGACGTTACCAATTTGGAAACCTTGAGTTCAGCCCAAGGGCCTGACGCAAGTGAACAAGTCTTTTGGACTACTAATTGTCATCGATAGTTATTTAATGAGTTGTTTGTTTAGGAGTTATTTAAGTTATTATTTAGATATTTTATTACTTCCTTTTATGTTCGGGTTAACCTATAAATAAGGTGGTTATCAATGTAATGATGAGTGTGTTTGAAAATTAGGATTGTGGCCCTTTGTGTGTCCTTTTTTCCCCTTTCTTCCTCTTTTGGTTCGGCATTGTCAAACCACCAAAGCAAAAACCCTATCAATAGGTGGGTAAGGAGTGTAAATCTTTCAGTTTTTACATACAAATATATTATTGCATTTGTAAGCGTAAATTCTTTTCTAGAGCTTCTCATTATATCTGTTAAACTTTTCCTTCACTTGGGGAATCTGAGTATCCTTTGTCCTTCTGCTATTTTAAAAGATACTTGCTTCCTATTTCAACTAAGCTTGTTTGCATCCCTTGTTTGCAATAGTAAGACTAGTCTCCTCTTTCTAGTGTATCATTATTTAGCTCCTGAGGTGAGCTTAGTGAATAGAGATATCATATGATCACCATCAATAGATAATGGGCACCGACATGCTTTCTTCACACCTCAAGAGTGTTGATATAGGGGATCTTCCCTCTGCCCTTCTATATATTGTGGTGATAGAGGCTTTCAGTCATCTAAATATGCAGTGCTAAGCACAGGGTTTTCAAATTGGATTGATGACGGTATGTCATTGTCTATATCCTACCTCCTCTATGCGGACAATACACTACTTTTTGCAGGTGATGAACCTAACTAATTAGGGTACCTCTGTTGTGTCTGCATTGAAGTTATTTAAGGTCTCAAGGTGAACTTAACTAAGAGATTATCTCGATTAGGAATGTGCCGAACGTGGAGAGCTTGGCACATTTTCTGAATTATATAGTGGGTGCCCTTCCTTTTGCTTATTTGGGCATTGCCTTTGGAGGCATTGTTCAAGGCGGTTTCTTTCTGGGAGGGGTGGTTGAGTTATTTCTGAGAAGATTGACGGAGTGGAAGCACCCATACTTATCTAAAGGAGATAAACTAACTCTCTTAAGAAGTACTCTTTTGACCTACTTTATGTCTATTCATACCATCCGAGAGTCTATAGCAAAAACGCTTGAGAAGTTACAAAGGGACTTTCTGTGGAGTGATCTGGGAGATAGCTTCAAATACCATTTGGTGGATTGGAGTACAGTTTGTCCATGTTAAAGATGGGGGGTCTAGGTATACAAGATTTGTGTTAATAATAAAGTTCTGCTATGAAAGTGGCTGTGAAGATATGTTGTAGAGGGGAATGGTTGTTGAAGGATGTTATTCAATGCAAATACAAATCTCTGAGGGGTGGTTGGGGTACATAACTGTTCACCTCTTATGGAAAGGGATTATGGAAGAATAATCTTATCCAGAGGGGACTTGTGTTGGCTAATTGGTATTCCTTGTGTAAGGAAGGGGAACCTACAGCTCATCTCCTTATTTATTATGACTTTTCAAGGGAGTTGTGGGGGCTCGTTTCGTTCCTTTTTGGAGTGGTTTGGGTGTTCAAGAAAGTAGCTATTACTGTTTTCTTCGAGTAGAGAGAGGAAGAGTACTGAGTAGTCAGAGGAGGGCTTCATAGTTAGCTCCCTAATGTTTAATGTGGTTGATTTGGGTTGAGCATAATAGAATATCTTTTGATGTGATGGAGACACTGTTGAATTGGTTGATGGGTGCTCGTCTAAGAAATTTGTACAGTTGGTTATCTGATAAAGGAACTTGGCCCATTTTTGTTACAACAAATTTTATTGAGTCCTTATATGTGGGGTGACTCCTTTTTGCAGAGGTTTCAATACCGAACCTCTCTTTTGTGTAGCCTTTGCATAAAAGTGGCATTCCCTTAATACCCTTTTAATCTATTTCTTACTTATCAAAAATATATACACATGTATATACACATATACATCTAATATATATACAATTCACATATACATGCATCATAGTTGTCGAATCGTGAATCGAAACCTAGATTTTGCGAATCGTGAACCGAAACCTAGATTTTGCGAATCGTGAATCGAAATCTAGATTTTGCGAATCGTGAATCGAAACCTAGATTTTGCGAATCGTGAATCGAATTGAATCAAGAATCGTAAAATTCAGCATGAACTACAAAGATAATGCTTAAACACTTCATATGTATGAAATTAAATGAATAAATTGAAATTAAAACAAATTATACAATAAGAACGATTATCTAATTTAAATGTGAAAGACATTTACCTTCATCACAATATATTTTAGCTCAAACCCAACTAAGCATAAGTTTTCTTAAAAGTTTTTATATATTCTCCTTTGGAATTTTAAAAATGGACAAAGAAATCTCAAAGAAAGTAGAATAAGAAAAAATAAATAAATAAAAAATACTTCAAAACATATTTTGTATGTTTATTGCTAATAAAGAAAAACTTAGAAAAGATGTGGAACCGTTGAGTCCCATGATTAAACTCATATCATTTTAAATTACGTTTGTTTCTCTAAAATAAAAATAAATAATTTATCAGAAGTTGTATTTTCGTCTCAAACATCCTAAAAAGATGGATTTTGACATTTTTTACCTAAAAGAGAAATAAGAAAAAGAGTTAAAATTTATCGTATCTTTCTAGTTCTTATTAAATTCTCTAATCACTAAATGAGCAACAAATTTTGCATGCTTATTTCTTATTTTCATAATAAGCACACCAAGTTATATTAAAACATTTATTTATCAAAACAAAAAAGGTGCATTAAGGCATTAAAATAAAAAGAAAAAATTGGTAATTACGGGGTTCAAGTTTGTTGAATCTAATAATTTTAAAATTACATGAATCGTAAATAGTGAATCAACTCATGAATCGAATCGTTAATCGTAATATTCATCACGATTCTCTCCTAAAATAGATTCACTCAATTTCGTATCAATTTAAGCATAAATCGTGAATCGAATCGTGAATCGTAAGATTATGATAACTACGACATGCATACACATTAATTTATACATATATTTTCATGTTTTAGAGGTACAAATATATATATATATACACACACACACATATATATACATGGTGCTCTCCTCGTGCGTACATGTGTGCTAAGTCCACCTCAAGCCATTGCACAGCCTTAGCATTGCACTAGCGTGCCACCTGCGCAAAGCAACCCCAAGTAGCCCGTGGTGTATGGTGGGACAGCACATGGCACCACACACTAGCACCAGCACAAGGCAGCATAGAGGTGTAAAAAGCAGCATAGAGATGCAATAAGCAGCACGCAGCAGCGTCAGCCAGCAGACAGCGACAGCGGCAGCCAAGAATGCCTCAACCTAGTCAAAAAAAAGCCTCATGAAATATTTACACAAAAATGGTGGTGGCAGTGGTGGAGAAGATGGGGTGGTGTAGGGGTTGTGGTGGTGAGGCAGTGGAGATGATAGTAGTAGTGGTAGGCGGTGAGGTGGTGGTGGGGGTAGGGTGGCAATGGTGGCGATGGTGGCAATGATAGTGGTGGGGGGTGGGGTGGCGGGGGTTGGGGGGGGGGGGTGAGGCAGTGGTGGTGGTGTGGCGACGGAGGTTTGTAAAATGTAATTTCTTTGTGAAATTAGTAAAAGAGTTATGGGGGCATTTTGATCTCAACAAAAAATAGTAAAAGAATAGAATGGTCATTGCTTGGCCCTTCTAATGGAATAACCATTTACAGAAATAGTGGATGATGATTTCATTTGAAATGGGCATTCCGTCATTTTTAGTCGAACCAAACGTCATAATGTGTGAATGAAGATTCCATTCCAACCTTCATTCCATTGAACCAACCATTACTTTCGTCTATTTTCACTCAACTTATCTACAATTGTTGTGATCCCTACCATTTCACGAATATTTTTATTCTTAGTCGTATCTATTCTAATCTTACAACAAATCTATCTTAATATTCTTATTTCAACAATACTCATTGTATTTCGTGTGATACTTCTTAGCAACTCAACATTTTGTCTCATATAGTAATGCTCTTAGATGTGATGCTTCATTATTGCTCTTAAATGATACTCAGTTATATGCCTAATCAACTTAATATGTACTAAAGTGGTCTTACTCCACTCTTCAAGCATTTTCCATCTTATTATGATATTATTAAATAACATTATTAACCAATAAACCCCATCTTTACCTATGCATTTTCACACCTAGCTGGGATACCATTTGATGTTAAAGCTTGCATGATTTTGCCCTCTTTTAAGTTTAATTTTCATTTCAAACTTTTTTATTCTACGATAGAACTCGTATTCTTTAGTTTCATCCAAATCACCAAATTCCTTTCCTTTTGAGCTCTCTATATCTTTTACGGTTAATAGATTCTTAAAAATGTCTTCACCAACACCCTTGAATTCTCACTTTTCTTACACTTGAATAAAGTGATTCCTCTCCTTTTGAGCTCTCAATATCTTTTACGTTTAATAGATTATGAAAAATGTCTTCACCAACACCCTTGAATCCTCACTTTTCATACACTTGAATAAAGTCCATTGTTTTAATTTCTCTCAACTTAGCGAGTTTATAAATATTTTTTCTACATCTTTACTACCTAAACTAGTATAAAAAATTATCAAAGGCTTTCAATCTAGCATCTCTAACGGTTCTCTTACCGTCCTTATAAACTCATTTATAACTCCTAAGATTGTCCTCGTTTCTAATTTTGCCACTTCTAAAAACATTCTTATTTTGCTTTTATTATGCATTGAACCTCGCCATTTCACCACCAATCTTAACACATTTGTGTAATAAAAGAAAATGACAATATGTAAATATATAATATAACTAGACAACATCATATTAATACCTCATAAGAAAGCAAGTTCTCTTCAAGCACTCATAAATCAAGTGTGAAGACCATTCAGCTAAATTATTAAAAAAAAAAAAACCATTTGGCTGTCCCAAAAATGTGAATTCAACCAGTTTCACATAGACCATTAACAAATTAGATAAGTACAAGTGCTTTTTGTAAGAGTGAAACACCTCAAAATTATACAAATTAACTTTCTTCCAAAAAATAAACTCTCTTATGTTCAACACCTACACAAATTGGGACATTATAAATAATCTGCAAAATTTAAATTAGTTAATGCAAAATGAAATAATTTAGCCTGCACAACCTAACAACCCAAGTACATATACATAAACGAAATTATTACCCTAATTTCCAATTTAAAATATGTACATACTAGTTATGACCACACTTCCATTTGAAGCAGTAATATACAACCACACTACCGACATATATACATACTAGTTATGACCCGTGCCTAAAAGCACTCAATTATCTAATTTTAGTAATTTAATAATAAAACATAAAGTAATATCAATAATTCAATAATTAGTTAATCGGACAATTTTAAGGCACTCAATTTAAAATATGACTTTGTTTGTTAGCTAATTTACAGAAGCTAAAAAAGATAAACAAAAAAATAATAAAAATAAAAGCTAAATTATTTTTGTTGAAATAGTAAAAAGGAGAAATAATATCAATGAATTTTTTTTTATACTTTTTTTATATAGAAGAACACGAAAGAGGAGAGAGAACAAAAAGAAAGGCCAAGATTGTCCATTTCAACTGTTGGATTTTTTACACGTATAAATGTCACATCAAGTTGTTTATTTTGTTATATAGATATATAGATAATACACTTCAATATAACTGTAGAAATATCAATATGTTTATCAACATCTATGTGAGCAAGCAAAAATAAAGCATTTAGTGTATGGGGTACCTGAAATGAGGCGCAGTCTGCGAGCTGCTGGAGAAGTTTGGCGATTGATTGGTAGCAAAAGCCGAAGGTGAAGCCTAAACATGGTAAGAACATTAAAACAAAACACCCACACACATGTTCACATTTATAAATGGCATTTCTATCTAGAGTTAAGTATATTTACTTTAAAATTAAGGGCAAATTAGACCGACTTCCCTAATGTATTTGACAATATACAAAAAAATAAAAAACACAAACCTTCCCTCTCTTAACAAACAATCAATAAACCTAACTGAAAAGGCAGATGTCGGCATTTTGTTAAGTTATAATTACAATTTTCAAGGAATATAATCCTTTAATTTCCCCCAACCAAATCTTGCTACTTCACCTCACTTTTAGAAAACAATAGAGAATGCCACCCAAAAATAGTGCAAACCCCATACATCAAGGGAGATGGACGAAAACTCCCATCAATTTGATAAGCAATAGCCACTATAAGAATCACAAAGGCATATTCTATAAGGTCCATTGTTTCATCAACTGAAGGACAAATTCTATAAAGTCCATTGTTTCATCAGCTAAAGGATTACCACGCTCAGATATCCAACTATACAAATTACAAAGAAGAACACTCTTCAATATATGCAACGGTGAGTCGACCCTCCCAAAAATCTCTTCTCCCTCTTTGACCGTACTAGCCACATAAAGCGTAAAGACATTCTCTAAAGTCCATTGTTTCATCAACTAAAGGATTACCACGCTCAGATATCCAACTATACAAATTACAAAGAATAACACTCTTCAGCATATGCAACATTGACTCGACCCCCTCAAAAATCTCCTCTTCCTCTTTGACCCTACTAGCCACATCAAGTGTAACAAAAAGAAAACCCACGCCTTCCTCCTCCTCCTCCTCCTCCTCGAAACTCTCCTTCCCTCCAACTTGATAGAACCCCACCCACTTCTTTCTCAAAAACACACTCCACTCCAAATAGCACCGATGCAAAACTCCATAAATCTCTAGTGACCTCATAGTGGATGAGCAAGTGAGAAACGGACTCTCCCCCTACTTACAAAGGCAACACCGGTTCGTTAACATAGAACCGCTCCGCACCAAGTTACTAGTAATCAATATCTTCCCGTGCATAGCAACCCAAGAGAAAAAACTACGTTTGAGAGAGCATTCACCTTTCAGATACTCTTCCACCTGAAAAATGATCCTCTATGTCTTAGTAAGCACCTCTAAAAATACTTGATGCTAAAATACCCATTGCAATCTCCTCTCCAGGTAACAACATCAACCCCTTCACCCCATCTACAGTGATCACATAGTTCTCAAAAGAGCCAACAACTATTCCAACTCCCAATCCTACACATTTCCTTCTTAGGTCAATGTCCCAACAGCAACGATCAAAGTCCAATCAGTTCGATGCAATTCAATTCAATCCTGTAAGCCAACTGGAATCCTCAATAATTCAATCTTCAATCAAAATAATGTTAATCAGGGTTATACATTGCAGTATCAAAAGACGTAACAGCGTCATTAATATGGTCACGTATTGACCGATAGCGGTCAGCACCGGTCGATGCATCGATAAATATTGGTATTTGAGGTTCAAAATACCAATACATATCGGCCGATCTGATACGTAACAGTCGATATTTAAAACTCTGATCTTAATTCTCAACTCAATTCAAATCGATTCAATCCTGATTAGCTAATTAAGCAATTCAATTTACTCAACAATTCAATTCAAGCCCGAAATCAATACTATTTCAAATCCTCAATAGATCAAGTCAACCATAATTCAATTCAAATCAATATTCCTTAAACTCAATCCAAATTTCACAAAGCCATAGCCCTAATTCACATTTATTTTCAATTTTTAAAAAAATCCTGCAAAGAGCCTTGTGGCCACACTAGACATCAAATCAAAAGCTCACCCTATCATCATAACCCACCTCAAAGAAGAAAGTGCTTGAAAAAATCATCCCACACCTTGCTAATGCCCTTTCACAAACCCATGCCATGAAAAGAGATCACTTGCGAAGTAGGCCCAATCCCCTCTTCAAGATCAATAATTGCTTTATATAAACTTGCTCTAGAATCAATCAAAGAACACCCAATCAATCGTTCCCTCCATCCCCTACCTACACAACCAAGCATCTCCACAGACTGCCCCTCATACCCGAACACCCAACACTTCAAAATATGTCAAAACTTTAACACCATGGTGGGTGGTGATGATTTAAAGAAACCACCCTCAGTGACACCATGGAAACAATAAATCTGGAAAGGGGTGTTATCCTGTGGATAATGGATGCTGACCAACCACACCAACCAATATAAATAGTTAGAAACAAACATAGTGAGTATTAAATAAGAGTGAAACAAGAAAACAAGTGTAAACTGAAGAGCAGTATCTTCCTTGTTGAATTATTCCTAGTGCTTTTGTGACGGTGCAGATGGGGAGAATTATTCTTCAATGATGGTAAGGGTTGTTCGCTGCAACTTATCAAGGTAGCTTTAGCTTCTTCTTTTCTTTCTTTTTTCCCCCAAAATTTATGTCAACTTGTTTAGCTTTAGCGCTGTCAACTCTTCAATTAAGACTACATTTTTAGCGAATCGATATCTAAGAAGTAACTCACAAATTCTCTCATTCACTTATTTTATTAATTAGTGGATTAATTTTGAGTTCACCGTGAGAGCGGAATTGCGAATAGATTAGTGGCGGGTTCATGATATAGGGATGCACCATTAATGGGTGTGGTGTAGTGGTAGGCAGAGGCCACTATCACAGATATGTGCATATGCTAGTAGAGAGGAAGAGATAAAACATTGTGGAATATGCAAAAAGTGTACTTGGAGATATTACAAAGAAGGAATTTGGAGAAAGCTCTATATTTGTGTATGTATATGTACATGTGCAGGCCCATAAACTAAAAGAGTCTAGGCATCGTTCTAGTGGGTTTAATTGAAATGAAATTCAGTTCTATAAAAGGGTAAGATAGTAAATGTAGGTTTTTTTGTCAACCTCCATATTTGATTGCTCTCAAGGGAGTGCAAAGTAATTTTAGAAAGTACAGGGAGGTCCATGTGTTTGTCAAAAACCTCAATAGAGGTTGGTGAAATTTACCCTATAGCTAAATGTGCGTAGCACAGGTATTGAACCTATGTAGACTTTTTGATGATCAATAATCTAATATAATACGAAGCACTATAAAAGCAAAGTGATGAGTGATGGGTATCATACTCTTAGACCTCGTTTGATAATAAGTGTAGGCTGTGTGTGTGGGATTAGCGTATAGATTGGTAATGAGCTGGAATTAGTAATGAGGTGGTAGCAGTTTTTTCATATTTGATTTGTATAGGATTAGGTAATAGACTAGACAAACCCATGTTTGATTTGGGTGGGATTGAATAACGTGAGATTGATTATATTTGTTAATTTCCAAAACTACCATTGTAGTAGAAAAGTAATAAATATATATTTTTTATTTTTTAAAATAAGCTAATAAGTTATTTTTTTTAAATTAGGTTAAATAAGCAAATAAATTAAATTTTATGCTATTTATTTCAACTTGTTTCATTTTTATTAATTTTTTTTTAAATCTTTTCAATTAACTTATTTAAATTCACTTCTTTTAATCTTTCCAAACTACCCTTGTTTCTTTTAAATTAGGTCAATAGCTGAAGATTAGGGAGAAAAGGTTCGAGAAAGGGTTGTGGGCGGCGGCACAGATCTTCTTCATCTTCTTCATCAAACGTCCTCTTCGATCAAACATGTCTTGTACATCGAACATGTCTTCTTCACAAAAAAAAAAAAAAAGAACTAAGCGTCTTCTTCATCTTCGGCAAAAAACAACTCCTCCGGCGAGGGTGAAGGACGGTGGCGATAGCGGATGGCCACGATACGATTGTTGGCGACGGTCATGGGTAGATCTGTAAATGGACACCTAACTTCAATGGAATGGACTAACAATAACGCCTCCAAGGAAGAGTTAGCAATCCTCCAATCTGGTGGATTCGTAATCGACCTGGACTATTAGTCCAGAGCAAAAAATAGAAAACAAACACAAGTTTAAAAGCTCCACTGGATTCACAATCCAATCCGGTGGGCTATAACCCTTATCAAACATGGCCTTAGTATATAGGGGAGTTCATTGATTAATACTTAGCTTGTATTATGATTACTTCTCAAGCACGGACAACAATAATTAAGAGCCAAGTCTGTTGGAAATTAGCGATACTTGAAAATTACAAACTAAAGCAAGAAGAATGTGAATTAGATGTTAGTTGGGCTTCCATTTCTCCTCCATTCAAGGGGATTCCACTTTTTTTTTCTAGAGACTAGTGGACTGTGTGTGATTTCTTGTCCTCCTCCTCTAGTATCTATTTATTGTGTTTTTAATAAAATTTATCTTTGCTGTGGATAAAAAAGGGCATGTGAATTAGATGCCTAGCCATCTAGGTTGCATTCCCAATTCTTGGAGACGTTCCTCCAATAATTGTTCTAAACTTCTCACAAAGCAAACCATCAACAATATTATGAGCTTGATGTGGGATTGAAGGATTAATTAAGAGAGTCTTTCACTGCTATAACAGTATCAGATATGAACAGGATTCTCGTTAAACCCAAAATGCAGCGTTTCCAAACTACATTCCTAATATCCATTACATCAGCTTCTACAGCTAAACAATATATGAAGAATGTTTGCCAAAGACACCACCCCAAAACATTATGAATTATCATAACATAAATATTAACTTACGGTTTCTACAGCTCCCAATTAACTCAACATACTAACTTTCAGTTTCTACAGCTCCCAATTAACTCTGCGACTAGATTCTCAGCTAGTGCCTCTGAGAGCGCAAGCCTAATTGCTAATACTCGCTGCTAACCACTCCTTCGATGCTTTAAAATCTGTATTAATCACCTTTGATGCATAAGGAGTTTCTGTTTGGAAACAAAACCATTCTTTTTCATTCATATAAAGAAGCACGTATTAACCAGCAAAGGATGATGCAAAATTGTTAATCCATAAGGCTTTTTAAAAAACCACAAAGAGGACCTCCTCCAACCATTTATTAAACCTGCTAAGACAGTTGATGTCAGCCACCACACACGAGATCCATGACTCCCAAATCCATTTTATCCACAAGCATAAAAGACGTATGTTTTACTTGTGGGTGAAATTTATTTCAACGAAACCTAACCAACCGACCATTCCGAACCGAACCGGTGGCACACGGTCGGTAGTTTGCAATTGGGGGACAGCTTCGGTTTTGTGAGATGAATAACTTTGACCATCGGTTCAGATTTGGTTTCTATTAAATTGCAAAGACTACCAACCGAACGTAGCATTAGGTCAAACAGAGCATTGGTCGGCCCCCCATATAACTTTGCCAAACAGATCATTACACGTCTACCCTTCTTAAACCTACCGATGCTTAACCCTAAAATTTTAAAATCTTTTGCCTCATCAGCCATCTGCGCAGCACCATGACCCTAAACCCTTTGTGCCACTTGTCTCATCTATTCATGCATTCAGCACAGTAGGCAGGAAAACGACTGGACGGCGTCAGCAACCACCAAGCCACCTTGCCCACTCCACAGTTCACTCCTCTCTTGATGCTCGACTTCTTTTATTTATCTTACCAATTACTGATTTTTTGATTTTTCTGGTTTGTTAGTTGTTTCAATGTTTGTCAACTACTATCTTTTCTGTTCACAAATACTTGTTTGTCAAATACATATGGCTCTCAAATACTGATTTATCTGTTGTTGTTTTTTTGGATTTTTGGTTTAATAACTTCAGCAGCTGTTTTTAATCACTTGCAACCTCAGTTGCTGTTTTTTTTTTTTCAGTTGCTGGTTTCTCATTAGGTCTGATTCTGGATGGAGTGCTGCGCAGATTTGTTTGTGAGAATAAACAGGCTTTCATTGTAGCATCAAGGCCCAAACCAACCGAACCAAGCATCTTTAAAATTTCATGGGGTCGCCTCAGTTGTTTACCCTGTTCGGTCGAAATCGGTGAAAGAAGTCATGGAACCAACTGCTCCGGTTCGGTGGGATGTGCTCTGGGATAACCAACAGAGCCGACCATGTGCCACCTAGTAAAGCTTGATAACCACATATCTATCCAGATGTTAATGTATTCAACAAATCCATATACCAACTCTACAGATGGCAACAGAGTGG
Source organism: Heliamphora exappendiculata (assembly GCA_034768845.1). Lineage (NCBI taxonomy): Eukaryota > Viridiplantae > Streptophyta > Magnoliopsida > Ericales > Sarraceniaceae > Heliamphora > Heliamphora exappendiculata. The sequence continues at coordinate 13,789 of JAOTRH010445443.1, forward strand.
GTATGAAACAAAGGGCTCTTACCTACCCCCATTCCACCTAGTAAAACTTGCCCCACCCCTCCCCCCCTCCCCTCTCTCTCACACCCACACAAAGGAGAGGGGAGAGAGACACGCAGAGAGAGCAAAAACTCTTACCCACAAAGATTGAACTTGAACCCGAAAGAACAAAAACAAAATAGAACTTTCTTCAAGAAAAAAACTAGAAACGAGATGAAAGTAGTGACAAAATAGCAGTTGCAAAGAAAGTAAAACAAAGTGAAATGAGATAACGAGACAATGAGAAGATAGAATAGTGAAAAAAAAAAAAGGCATTACTAGTTTCCTGCTAAACTCTTCCATAGCTTTCTCATACTGAGCTTTCATCTTGGCGGCTTTTGCAATGGAATGTTCTTGCTGCTATACAGAACAACATAGTACCATTTGCAGAGCATATTATTACTTAAGAAATGGCGAAACAATTTCAGAAAAACAGAACCATCGGCATTTTCGCTGGATTTGACTCATATGGCTTGACATGAAGTACTAGATTCAATGAGAATCTAGTTCAAGATTTTGTGACATTAATTTTGGCTTTGATCGCATAAGGAAGTAGATGATCCAACAGATCTAAACATCGATTTCCATTTCCCATCGGAAAGGCTATAGAACATCAAAACCTTAAAATGCCAAAAAAAAAAAAAACAGTGGTCTGACCCGAAAATTGGCGGATTTAGGCTAGAAGTACCTCAATCGAGAGAGGGCTTCGCTGTGCGATTCCAATACGGAGTCTTCGGAGATGATTGAACACGTGGTAGACGGCAAGATCGATTCGCGAAATTGTTGTGAATCGGGAGTAGCGGGCAGGTGGCTCTCCTAGGTAGGAGAAAGATTCAGTGCACCCGTCACCTTAATAAAATAGCAGCAATGCTATAAACTTATAAACAAAATTCAAAAATTTATTTAGAAAGTGATTTGAATAGTTAAAATTTATTTAAAATATATTTTATATTTTATTAAATATAAATCTTAATTATCTAAATTACTTTTTAAATAAATTTTTAAATTTTATCTTTAAATTTATAGCATTGCCGATAAAATAAAGTGAATCTCAGTATAAAATATCAATAATGCTCTACGGTTACTATATTTTGTTGGCCAAATCTTTTGTAGGTTAATGGCATTTTTTGAACTTTTTATGGTGGACGGTGTTGGTTAAAACTCCAGCATAGATGGTTGGAGCAAATTTTTGTTCTTTTTTTATTAAATTAGAATAATGTAAGTTATTTTTGTGAAAAAAAATTATATTTTAGTGATTATATCAGATATCTTATGTATAATACTTAAAATTAAATAATAAATTTATAAAATAATATAAATATTACATATGAAATACAATATTATATAATGCTTAAATGTAATTATCAAATACAATCACAGTAACAGTACGTAGTCGTCAAATAAAAAATCATTGCATTATTTGCAAAATAGTAAAAAAAACTTTGTAAAAAACAAAGAAATAATTATTTTTGAGTCCAATTCTAAGAACGTGTATAAAGATGTAGGTTTCATTATGTTGTTGACGAATGAAGCATGCCATTTTTTAAAATATTATTGAAATTATGAACATATATACTCTTTCATATTGAGAGATGTGCTAGTCCCAAGATTTTGTATATTAATGATTTTGATAATAACAATGACTTTCTCAAATGATAATTTCACATTAAAATTGTTCTACCCTTTTTGGTGCTTATTTTCTTATTGGGAATTATTTTTATAGACCTTAATATTAAAAGTTTGTGATATCCTTTTAACTCAACTTTCAATTTGAATTAGGTCTCGTTTTCAAAAATAAGTGTTCAAAACAGTTAGACCATCTCTTTGACTAAATCAAAAGTGTTTAGACCAATTAGTAAAATGTCAAACACCTTTTAACAACACGCTTTGAGTTTTTTTTCAGAAAAGAGCCCAAGTGTCGATACCTAAGACAGAACTGTCGATAACTTTTCACATAAAGTATCGAACCATTTCCATGAAGATTACAGTATTAACACATTTTGACATAACCACCAAAGCACTTCAAAAATCTCGATACCTTTTTATAAAGTAATGTCGACACTTTCTGGACATATTTCAAATTTCGCACTAGAATGGCTTTCAACGGTAAATTCTTGGTATTTATTATCTCCACCTACCTCGAATGAGCGCTAAGAAAGCCTATCGAGGTCAAGGAAAAGACCCTATTTGATCATCTGATGGCCTATATATGAAATAAATTTTTTAGATTTAAACATCATGACACTCATTCAAAACACTCTATCACAATATAAGAGATAAATTCTTTAGATTTAAACATCATGACACTCATTCAAAGCACTCTATCACAATCTTAAAGTCTCAATCTCTCTCAAGCCCTAGAAAATTTGTTATCTTGTACTTCATTGTGCTTAACTACTCAAAATGAGCAATTGTAAGTTTATATTAAATTTTTATTTTCTTTGTAAGAAGGGTGTGTTGCCCTTACGTCAATTGAGAGTGTGAAAGATACACTCTGGCAACAACAAAAAAAAGAGACAAAATGGGAAACTATTTGAAAAACTCTCAGTATTAGTTTTGACCCAATTGTAAAAGTTTGGATGCACACATGAAGTATTCAGTTGTAAAGGTATTTGAAGAATATTGAAAAATCTCAAGAAAGATAATGATGAGTGAGTGAATATAGGCTTATGTTAAAGTAGAACTACGATAAATCTTGAGTTTGTTTATCTCTTCTCCTCTTTTCTCTCTCTAGATTCCTTATTGCTTTACCTATCTTTTTTTATCACTTTTATTCCTTGAAATATCTTGACCAATCCTTTTTTCTTAAAAAAAAAAGAGAAATTAGTTTTAAAACTCAACTTACCCCATTTTTAGGTTGCCTAAATAAGTTACAATTGGTATAAGAGCATGACCTCTTCTTTTAGAATTAATCGTTTCAAAGCAATCTATGACAGCCATTGTTGGAGCTTCTCAATATGAAGGTGAATCAACCAATAGACCACTTTTATTTAATAGAACAAACTATAACGATTAGTAGGCCAGAATGAATATTTATATTTAGACTGTGAATTGTGAGCTACTAGAAGAGTGACAAATACACACGTGTGCAGTTTTTTTTTAATTTAAAAAATTGAAAAGCAGTTATTGTATAATAATTTTACAATTTAATCCTTTTAACTAATTAAAGATGTGGCGATTAATTTGTTGATAATTTTGAAAATAAGAATTATGCGATAGGATTTTAAAGTTCCTGAGTTCCCTTTATACCCTTTATATATAGTATAGATGGAGAGTCATTGTAAATGGGCATTAAAATCCTAATAGAAATGTAGGTGGAATCACCATTAATCCCAAAATTGAGAATAAATAGATTGATAAAAATTGATATTCGGGAGGTTCAAAAGAACTTCAAAGCCATGAACCTTTTTTTATTGTGCCCTAAACTCAAATCAGTTTAATAGAATCTCAACTTCTGAGATTGTTAATAAAATTTTCAATAGACTAGAAGCCACACATGAAGGAATTAATCAGGCTAAATAATTTAAAATAAACATGTTAGCTCATAAATTATGAGTTGTTTAAAATAAAAATATGATAAATCTATATTTGAAATTCTCACTAGATTTACAAATATTATTAATGGCCTAATTTCTCTTGGCAAAAGTTATACTAATGTTGAAATGGTAAAAAAGATTCTCAAGTGTTTGCCAAAGATTCTCAAGTATTTGCCAAACTTATACTAATGTTGAAATGGTAAGAAAAACTCTCAAGTGTCTGCTAAGAAGCTAAAGACCTCACAAAACTTAGCTCGGAGGAATTTTTAGGTACACTCATGACTCAGGAAATAAATCTAGTTGGAGGATGATAAAGAAAACAAAAGAAGAAGGGAATCACATTCAAGTCATTGATACAAAATTACGAGGATGAGGAAAGTAACACAAATAATAGAGATGGTGACATTATCATGATCACTAGAAAATTTAAGAGGTTCTGAAAAAATAAGAAATACGGTGGAAAGAGATTCCACAAAAAGGAAGGACACAAAGGAAAAAGTAGCAAGAAAAGCGAAATCATTCTGTATGAATACAAAAAATCAGGGGATATAAAAGTTGAATGTCATTACAGCAAGAAGTACTACAAGAAAAGAAACAAGAAAGTCATGGTAGTTGCTTGGGGTGAAAGCACCGATAATAGTTTGGAAGATGATGCAAACGAAAAAGAATTAAGTTGCAAATTTACATCTAATGGCAAGGGAAAATGATGAGGTATGTAGCAATCACTTTTTTCTTGAAAATTTGTAAAACGCTTTTGAAGACCTACATTATGGGTTTAGAAAAATGGAAACAAAAAATGTGATTATTAAAAAGATGATTTCCTGTGACGTCTTGTCTTTCAGGTACATCGGAACATACATAAGTATAATTAAAAAGAATATTCTAGTCATTCATTCATAATAACATATTATAAGTACTACATCATTAGAAGTTCAGAACTGTTCAAAATACATAGCGATTACAATTTTTCCAAAAGATTTGACAAAAATTACAACAAGCCCGTGGAGACTGAACAAAAAGGACAAAAAGGGTGAACTTCAAATTCTTCAATTTGTATTGTCGGGGTCAGCTGGCTCTTGTCACTCACCGGGTTCTTCAAAATCTCCTTCTTTCTCTTGTGCGATTTCTTCAAAAAGTTCTTCTCCTCACCTGTGGCACGAATGTCATGAGCCAAAGCCCAAAAGCAAATTTCCTAAACCTTCTAACTAAACTCATAACAAAACATTCTGCAGCACATATCATATAACACCCAGTATCATTTATAGTCAAGGAGACAGACAAATTTTATAATTATGGCAAGGTAGACATATATAAGAACAAGTATCCATGTGCGTGATGCAAATGAATGCGATGCAATCAATTTAATTTTTTAATCCAATTTAAACTTAAATTATTCTAGGTTCTCCCAAATCGAGGTAAACCATCATAAACCCCATGATCCCAACCACGCTGACCAAGTCTACCGACCGACAAAGAGCGTTCCTTAAGTCATAGAATGACTACGTAGTGGACTAAGTGTCCAGCTGGTTCATCACTGACAGCAAGGGCGTGGAAATGTCAATACTTCAAGCTCTTGACTCTCAGGTCAAGGTCAAACGCGAGATCGTAAAATTTAACTCATATTATCACGCCATCCGAACCACCTTTACTAAAATAAAAATATCACAATAATATGCATTTAACACTTGGAACAAAAATCTCTCAAAACAAATCAGGACATGTAGCAAATATCACAATATTTCCAAATATTCAAAATTTTAAGAATTCCAATTCTAACAATCCAAGTATCAGGCCTAAGGTTTAATTTTATTCTTCCACAAAAATAAATAAATAAATTCGGTGAACCCCGTAAATCCAACCCAATAATGACATGATATGACATATGTAACTGCTATTTACAATTCACAAGTACAAATTGATCATGACTTAGGCTAAAATGACATATATATAGTTTGCATAGAATTATAAAATTATGAGTATGGAGTACTAGTATATGAAACATGAGTTACAACTTATAAAACATAAATTCAATTTAGTGACATGAATTCTAATCATCAATTAATCACTCTTATACACTAATATTCCAATATAACTTAATTAAAGCATCAACTTTAAGTCCAACATCATAACATGTCATTATACACTTAACAAAATTAAGGTAAATGTTCAAGTGTCAATTTAAAAAGTATAACAGTGTTTTGGGGTACCTAGAGATGGGGTTAAGTTCATATTTTTGGACACCATCAAGATAAAAATATTTTCTACAACTTTCATGTTTAACACTAAGGTCGGATCCTAAGGTAAATGAGTCTTTGGTTCATTTAAGAGAAAACAATTTAGCATTTTATAGAGAAAAGTATAGAATTTGGGTATTAGTTGGTCTCAGCTTTGGGGCATCACATCAAGGGCAATGGGTCTGATTTTTAGATATGTTCTAATTTAAGGTATCCCCTACAAGTTTCAAGTTTAGTACTAAGGCTAGTTGTTTGGAACAAGTTGATGATATTTGCCATTTTATAAAATGGGTTCAGTTAACTATAAAAGGTTCAGCATAACCTAGTTTCAATAGAGAATGTATCAACCTTTTGGAGGACTATCCGAGGGTATCTAAGGCTAATTTTTGGTCAGTAAATAGTTTGATATGTTCTCTACACTCTTCATGAAAATCACTTTTGGATTTAGTCATTAAAACATAGGTTTCTGGTATTGCAAAAACATATAACAGAGAGCTCTATCAGTCACAGATTTACAACGGTGGTTTTGAGGAGGGTTTTGACTTATCAAAACTTCATATTTTATACTCATGTTTGGTGGACAGCAAGATAAACATGTTTTCAACAAGTTTCACGTTTTAACCTAAGCTCGGTTCGCATTCTAACATAGGGTTTTTATGTCTACAAATCAAGGTGGTCCGAATCTGACACTCTTTAGTAAAAATGGTGGATCTCGAGTTCTATCCAATGAAATCACTTCAAACCAATTTTGTATGAAAGATAAGTTTAATATCTAGGTCTGGAGATAAAAATCACACTTAAGAGCATTTTTCTACAATTAGTTATGATAGATCAAAGTTCGGCATAGAAAGTTAAAACAACCAAAAAATTAGGCCTTTTAGGGTTTTGATATCCTAGCTCATGGTATGTCAAAATTTAGTTTATTTTCTTTATGTGCATGTACTTTATACATATATATCAAAATTCCAGAATATATATAAGTTGTTAAACTCAAGAATAGGCACATGCAACCACACCTAAGGTCATACTAAACACAAACCGCCCATGTTTTTCCATCACGACACCTTTTTACTTGATATTTTGATTCTTATTCTTGTTTTCATTTTAAGAGATGAGTTGAAGAACGTTTGTGTGTGATATTAACAGATGGTTTAGAGGTTTACGTACTTGTTTGGTTGCTCTAAATGTTGAAGGATGTATGAACTTAGTTTTAGAGTATCCCTTACTCATTCTAGGCTCTTTTTCTTCCTTCTTTCTTTCTCTCATTCTTTCTCTCCAAGAATACTTAGAAAATTTTCTAAACTTTCTCTATATCACTATGTTGCACGAAAATATGAAGGAGAAGAGAGTGGGTTTAGGTGTGTTTTTATAGAAAAATTGATAGGTTAATTATTATGGTGCAAACTTTATTTTAAATTTTTCTCAATTTTCATTGATTACATGGGAGGTGGGCTTCTTTTAAGAATTGATTTTTTAGATTTTTGTAGAGGGAAAGTCTGCTAGGGCTGTTTGGGACAGACCAAAACCTGGCCTTGCATTAATTTAGGGTTTAAATGATGTTTTGGTATCATTTTGTGTATAAAAACGCCTAAAATATTAATTTTATGTATTTTTTTGGTGTCTTAACCTATTAAAATCTATTATTTTAGTGTATTTATGATTAATTTAGTATTTTTATGAATTATTATAATTTTTATAACAATTGATTAAATAAGTATAAGCTTTTAAGTCAAATTAAGCTATTTTGACAAAAATTAACTTTTTGACTTATTTATTGTGTAGGAACTTTAAATAATGATTTGTTTACTTTTGTTAACCTATATTATTAAACTATTATTAATTATGTATATTACTTGCTTAAAAAGTCTTAGATCATAATAATGCTTAATTTGTACAATTTTTTCTCATTTTTGAGCTTAAAAAGGTAAAAAGTGACTTTTTATGCACAAATCTCAAGGTGGCGGGCCATTCGTGGGCATTTTTGTTATTTTTGTTATTATTTTATCTTTTTTTATTTAATTGTACCTAAATATTTAATTTAGGGTGTCCATGTGTCAAATTTTAGATTTTTAAGACTTTTTATTGTACTATGGGCAAAATGGTTATTTTATCCTAATTATGAGAATTTTTGCTTTTTAATCTTATATTTCGTGCTATTCACTTAATTTAGGATGTCACGAGACTTCTTTAAGTATTAGGGCATCTCTTTTGAGTATTTAGTCTTTTTAGGATTTTTCGGATCGAATTAGGGTTTCAGGTTAAGTTAAAGTTTTTTATCTTTTAGCGACCTAAGATCTTGTTAGCTTATCATCGCTAATACTAGCATTTGGGATGGATCGCTACACGGATCGTTACAAACCGAATTGTTACAACTGGGATTCGAACCGAATCGTTACATTTTCACTCTTTCAAATGAAGCAAAAATTTGAAAAACGAACTTGAGATCTATTGGGTTTGTGATGTCTTTTCAAAATAATCACACTGTGTTTTGTCCCACATTAGATGGAGACGGTACGTTCTTTCTCTTTATAAGAACCAACCTTGGATTGAGTTGGTAGTTGTATAGACCTAGTGAGCCCCTCGCACACACACACGGGTCGCTAAACAATTTGGCCCAACTCGAGTTTGGATTTGGCTTGGGAAGCTCTGAATTTGCCAAAAAAATCTTAATATGTGTGTATCACCCGTTGCATCTTGCGTGAGTCAAAAGACACACACACGCACGTCGGGCTGGGCCTAGGCTTTGGCTTATGTTTCTTGAAAAAAACTATATTTTTATACAAAATTCTTTTGGAATTTTTTCTTTTTTCGAAAAAGAATTTTAAATGATTTGAAATTTATTTTAAAAAAAAACAGGTCAAGATTCTTGGGTTATTATAAATGGAAAACTTGTGCTTAATTAGTGCACTAATTAAGCTAATGATATCAAATGGTATCAAAGTCAACAAAGATAATAAATGTGTTTACTACAAAATTTAGAATTATGTAAGTATTATTATTTGTTTGTATGTCGATGGCTTGTTGATATTTGATTCTAATATATATCAATTATGAGTAAAACTAAGTTATTGCTAAGTCAGACTTTTGACATGAAAGAATTTGGAGAAGCTAATGTAATATTGGAAATTTAAATTATTAGGTCAGAACATGAAATTTCTCTTAATCAATCTCATTACATTGAAAATAATTTGAGAAAATAAAACTACTTGGATTGTAATCCTGATTGCATTCCATTTGGTCATAGTGTCAAGTTATTTAAGAATACTGGTGATAATATTAGACAATCTAAGTATACAAGTATTATTGATAGTCTTTGGTATGCTACTAACTCTACTAGATGTGATATTGCTTATGTTTTAGAAGTTTTATGACGATTTACTAGCTAGCATAGTATAGAGCATTGGTATGCTATTAAAACGGTCATACAGTATCTAAAAAGAACCATGAATCTAGGATTATGTTTATTAGAGGTTTCTCAAAAGTAATTATGTCTTCGGTTAGAACATGTATAGTGTGTGTGTGTGTGTGTGTATATATATATATATATTATGAAATTTTCTTATTGTTTAAGCTTTGTTTTAACTTGTTTTGTTTTGTTTTTAATCTATTTAGGCTTAACCAAGTTTTGTAACATTGTTCATCTCACCGAGATTATTATTTCAATAAAAGTAAGGTATATTTTTTTATTGGGAGATTTTGGGTTGTCTCATTTGGTGATCTTGTATGCAAATAAGTCACATCTAAAGATTATGTTCCAATAAGTATTATCTAATATTTTTCATACCAAATAAATTACTCCTAATATATCATTAACTCTCCACCACCACCACCACTCTCCACTGTCACTACTCCCCCCCACCACCAAAATACCGCCACCACCACTGTCGCCACTATCACCACCACCACCACCACCACCACCACATTCCCTAGCACTCCCCGCCGCCAATACCAATACCACCGCCAACACCCAAAAAATGGGACATTTGTCCACATAATAAAATAAATGTCTCATTTCAACACTAAATGTCACATTGCAAGCAAATGTCTCATTGTATAAAATGAGACATTTTAGTAATACAAAGAAAATGACTTACTAGATAATGAGACATTTCCAACAAATGAGATATTTGTGCAAGAAAATGAAATAAATGTCGTATTTCGACACTAAATGTCTCATTACAAATAAATGTCTAATTGCATAAAATGAGACATTTTAGTAATGCAAATAAAATGTTCCACCACCAGCACTCCCCCTCACCACCACCACTCCCCATTGTCAACACAAAAAATCAGACATTTGTGCAAAAAAATGAAATAAATGTCTCATTTCGGCTCCAAATGTCTCATTGCATAAAATGAGACATTTTAGTAATAGAAAGAAAATGTCTCACTATAAAATGAGACATTTCTAACAAATAAGACATTTATGCAAGGAAATGAAATAAATGTCTCATTTTGGCATCAAATGTCTCAATGCAAGCAAATATCTCATTGTATAAAATGAGATCTTTTAATAATGTAAATAAAATGTCTCACCCCCACCACCACCATCGCTGCCGCTGCCGCCGCCAACACCACAACCAGATCGCCACCACTATCGCTACCGCCACCGCTACTGCCACCACCACCACATGTAATAAAATGTCTCATCTGTGTAGAAATGAGATATTTGTTTTAGAAAAAAAATTGTGACATTTCATAACAAAAGTCTCATTTGAATTGTGCTGTGAAGATACAAAGAGATCAAATAAATAAAACATTTGCTCATAAGAAACATCTCATTTTATTTTCAAAAATGAGACAATTAAATTATACGTAAAAAAACAAGTGGATCAATCATGAATATCAAGAGTGTAGAAAATGAGACATTTGCACATATATTTCATTACATATATATATATATATAATTTGTTTTCCATTAAGCAAGAATGCATTTTAGTAGTTAGGAAATCTGTGACATAAACCCACAATTTATGAAAAAGTATCCATGCCACTCAATACTCTATTCGAATTTTGAAATTACAAAAAAAATAATAATAATTCAACATTCCATAAGAAAAAATTCCATTTAGGCTTGAGCATTTTCCCCTTATTTTTAAAATTCAGATGTCAGTGTTGGAGTTAATAATCTCCAGAAGCATCGTTTGATTGGGAACTGATTGGTATGTAAAAATATCGATTAAATTCTACAAAGTATGCTTCGTTAAACCTTAATTATGTATTTACTAATGTATTTTAGTAATGTTTCAGTATTAGCATAAGAAGAAGTGAGATGGTGAAAAAATGGGCTAAAATTGATTAAAAGCTATAAAAGATCAATAATTCCAAAACAGAAGCCAAGTGATCAAAATAACGTTGTTCTAGTTATATCTCGGGACCCGAAGACTCGGCACCATGAGTGATAATAGCTCAAAGTTCATGAAATTCAATAAAAAGGTTTAACGATGAAGAAAATAATGTTTCAAAAGAAGTTCGGCAAAAAATATGCAAAAAATGTGTGAAAAAAATTGACAAACCTTAACTATTTTGGTCATACCTTTTATACAAAATGAATTTTGATATGAGGTTAGAACTATTGAAAATTAGACTTTTGGGGCTTTAATTTGGAAACAAGAACGACCCTATTTGGAGTTCGAATGAAGGAGTTATGCTCGTTTGAAGTTGGGACAGCAATGCAGTCGTGTTTTTGCAAAATTTTGTCCGGACGAAAATCTGGGCATTCGAACGAAAATTGACCAGAATGAATTTTGTCCAGATGGAAATAAGGGTGTCCAAACGAAAAAGCTACTATTAAAAAAGTATTCAGACAGAACGGGACAGTCAAAATTTGAACATAACTCTATAACAAGGGGCGTGGATTGGTACTATATATACAAGGCATGTGAGATTCATTTCAATCATTCCATATCTTCAAAAATCAAATTGAAGACATATCTAGAGACGACTCTAGAGGCTCGAGAAGTGACAGAGAGTCTAAGACGAAGGCCTAGGATTCCATTTTTTTAATCTTTTCATGGATTCGAACCGAAACATGATCGGCTAATTTTCTTCTTCCTAAGGGTTAATAAACCCCTAGTCAGTATTTTAGGACTAGTTAAGATTTTTATTTCTTTTCTATTTAGATTCAGTTCGTTGTATGATTTTGAGACGTTGACGTTTGCAAGAGTCGGGCATGCAGATGTGATGACAAACGATTCATCACTGTCCGAGCACTATAAGTTCTACTTTTTGTTTTGTTTTGTTTAAAATCGGAGAAAACTAGAATTAGGGGGCCCATAGCCCACGAACAGTACTTCTTTTTATTTTATTTTGCATGCTTAGTCGCCGGTCATTGCACACATTGCTAGCACCATTTGATCCCGAGATCGAACGAACCTTTAGACATAACCGAGCAGTTTTGCACTATTCTCTACCTTTTCCACCTCTTTTGACCACCAAAGACTAACAAATAGAAGAAAACAACCAAATAGACCAATAGACCTAATCATTGATATAGTATTATACTCCGTCAGAATATGTGTCGTCCTCTTGCATTCAGCCTCTCAGAATCGGGGCAATACACTATGAAATCAAGTCTGTTAGAACAAGGCAACCTAA